>PVKS010024181.1:0-31407 GCA_004027875.1 Aplodontia rufa | reverse complement strand
TCCTACTGAATCCAGAAAATGTCATATTCATGTGCACCTTCATGATTTTATCCTTTCCAAATAGAGTTGTAAATTTAAGCATTCAATGATGTATAAAACTTACCCAAATTCTTAGACAATATAGCTGAAAAATAAGAGCAAACAGGAAAAATTAGCTCACAGGATTGAAAAACCAAATTGCAGGTATTGTTGAAAAATAGTTTCCTCTATCACACAAAAGTCAATACATGTTGGGCATGTCAATCATAGACAAGCCTATTAAAAGAGTCGTGAAGATGTGAGGGGGAATATTCAATCTGAGGATATATTCTTGTCTCCATGACACTTGAGCCAATTGTTAACACATAACATTTTGGATTTTGTTTACAAAAAAAAACCTTGAAGATTAAATAGATACCACAGAACAATTTTTACTTGCTGGTATCCCAGATATTGCTACTGGATAACAACATGTTTTATTTTCCCAAAAAGATTGATATTATCTCATTACAATTGAAAATAATATCACCTGTAAAATGTATCAATGTATTTCAATGTGTAAAGATTTTAATACAGTGTAATTAGTATTACGTTTTCACCATTCCTGCAGGTATATCACAGATCAAGAATGTCCCCAGGCTGATTAAAAAAAATTTTGAAGCAAAGTCTTGGAACCACTAATTTTATGTACTTTATATACACACATGGGTATTTAAAAAAATTAAAGGCTAAACATCACTTGTATTTCCAAACATTGAATGAAAACTAATGAATAAGTAAACATTCACAAATTCCCATAGAACCACAGGTGTTACATGGAATTTTGCATATTGAAAAAATTATACAGTTATAGGAACTGTTCAACTTATATAATGATCAAAATGAATTTAATTAACGAAACACTAGAACACTGAATGAGAAATAATTAAGCATGGATTGAATTTTACACTGTTTGCTCAGACAAGTGTCTGAGTAGGTTCCTTCTCATAGTTCTTCCAGATACCCTTCAAATTAAGCATATAGTCAATTCTACTCCATGAAATAAATACCAAAATACCACATGTTTGAATTCAACATTTAATCATCCAACTCTTTTGCTACCTCACATATTTAAAATTTCTTTTTAAGTTTTTGTTTTGTTTTGTTTTTAAAGAAAGAGGGGCCAGTGAGAGAGAAAGAGGCGCTGGGACATGTCAGGTCCACAGCCCCTCACATCACTGAAGCTTCCCCACTTTTTCCATCCATGCCAAAGATATTGGTCTTTCTAGAAATGCTGTCTTATCCTTTTAAAAATATCACACCAGTTCAATTGTGCCCAAATACTATATACAGATCATAAAACAATACCTATATATTTTAATGCTGTCACAACAATCACACAGAGGAGTAATGTCCATGGTATTGTACTGTCAATGTGAAAAATAGGTCACTTACCTTTCTCTTCCTTTACTGTGTCTGTGTAAGAAAAGAGAAAATCACACATAAAATATAAACATGTGTTTTCTTGTTCTTTATCACAGAAAATCCTTCCAGAATTTGGTCTCCCTTTGACAAAAGAGAAACTGAGACCAAACATGGGTGGTACAGAATGTTTGACAAGGAGGGAACTCCTATTTTCTAAACAAATCCAAGCAGAGGAATACATTTTATTTGTGAGTATCTTTATATTGAAAACAAAGTAAATAAAATGCTGAATGAATCTTCTTATATCAAATTTAGGTGAATTCCCAAGGCTGAAAAAAGAAGTGATAACTATTTCCAAATTCTCCATCTTAAACTAGCTTTGGACTTCTCAGTTCACCATGAAAACTCTAAAGGTAAGACTTGGTAGGTAAACAGGAGAAAGGATGCATTTCTTTAGAGTGCAGATATCCAAGCATGTTGTTTTCAGAAGGGCTGCTTCACACTGTGTCCATGGTGGATAAGTTATTTTGATGTCCAATATAATACTACAGTCCTTATTTGAACCTCAAGAAATCCATATCATTGGAGTATCAGAAATAGCAAGAGAATTTTCCAAGGCACTTCTAGTTTTAAACCACAGGCTCTGTAGGCATCAAGCTTAGGTGCCTGCAATTCTGGATCTTAATCTCTACGTCCTGTCTATTCATCCTCTGCCTGAGCTATGCATAAAGAGTCAAGGCCATTTAGAATTTCCCTGCTCTTCCCTTCAACTATCAAATACTATCTTATCCTTTGAAACATTTGAAAAGCTAGAAGTGAAAGATGTCCTCTGAAGTTTCATTGGAAGCATCATAAAAATAATATATTTCTTTGCTGCTGGATTATGGAATGTACCATAAACTATTTGCTGTAGGCAGAAATCATTGTTTTTTCCGCACTAAAAATTCCTCAGAAATGCTTTGGTAAGATTGTATTCATGGATATTTAGGGAATGAATTGTCCAAGAAGATAAGTTTCTCGAAGAGTGTCCCCCAGCTTCCACCTAATCACATCTATGCAGATTCTGGTTCAACCAATTTAAAAGCGCAGCAGTCAGGTCAGGTGCAGGGTTTCGTAGAGAAAGCAGAAGATCCTGTCTCAATCTAGCGACATCTCTACGCTGATGTTTGTAAATGTTCATTCTGTCTACTGCTGTCAACCTCTGTGCCTCCTGACAACCTTCGGAAAGCTTATGTTCCTTTATAGCAAAATTAACAACTAAAACATGTCTTTTGAAACAACAGGACACCTCTAATGGCTCTGCAACTCTGTTGATTCACTTGACCTCCCAAACAGGGAGACCCTGAGCATCCCAGAGAACAAGAAATAAAGTAGTGCACTTCTGCACTTGTCTAAATGATCTATAAATGCTTATTAAATGAAACTATGTAGTTTTATTGCCAAGGTAATCAGTATCAAAAATTGCACAAAAAATTCTGGATTACTTTCTACGCAGGCCTGAACTTTGAGATCAATTTTTAAAAACGAGAGCCTGACATGTTGAAAGGTTCACAATGTGGAATGGAAACATTTTACAACTTTCCACTAAAAGAAAGTGAGGCGCTCTTAGATTGTTTGATTCATGTTTCACATGTCACGTATTGTGTTATTTGTCAAGAGTGCTGCCTCTCCTCAGAAAACGCTCTGCCTCTCACCCTACTCCAAACAATAATGTGGCTAGACTTCAGCTCTATGTTCAAAGTTTACACTTTGTTTATAAACTTTTGAAGGGATATAATACCAAATTGGGTAAGACGACTATAAAATATTAAAGGAATTTAAGTTTATAAATTAGTTTCAAAGGAAACAAAGTTATCTAGTATGCATTGATTTGATAAATATGTGAAATTTTTAGGCATAATAATTCCAAGACACATTAAAATTATTTAGAGGTTTTGTTTGTTTAGATATATAATACAAACTGAACATGTGTTTATTCCTGTTAATTTCATTTTGTATTTAATTTATAAAACTTTCCAGTTGTCTGAGTTTTGCAGAATGATTGGATGTAAGAGAATAAGTTTAATCAATTTAACTTAGACAGAATATAAGACTGTAATACAGTACTAATACTGAAACAATTAAATGCAAGGGAAAACTTTAATATTATAGACATGTAAGTTTAGAGCCAGGACACCTAATTGAAGATTGGTTGAAACTAATTTACTCTATATGTAAAACCAAAATTTGGAGAACAATATCAAGGAATTAAAAGGGTCAACAGAAATGTGATAACATTACTGGCACTTTCTAAGGTCTGTCAGGATGCAGGGGATGACAAGACCTCTCCAATATCTCCGCAACTCTGAGCCACCTGACTGCCCAACCAGTGTTCACGAGGACCCTAGAGACCAGCAAGTCAATCAGTGCACATTTTGTAAAGACATTCATCGGATAGTGAAATATTGCTAATGCTTTCAATGGAAACCACACATGATCAGCAAAACCTTGACCCAACTTAAATATATGAGAAAAATTCCAGGAGAAAGCTAAAGGAGGGAAGAGGCTTCTCAGGTGTTCCCAAGAGGGATCACTGACAAATCTCAAATGACTTAACTGATATGAAGGACAATTTTTACCACATTGGTCTTAAATATCTGACAGGACAGCACAAGCACAGCCCAGTCACACATGGGCATTTAAAAGACTACTCCCATAGAGTTGAGAATTCATTCACCTATTTTAATCAAGTAATTGAAAATCAGGATCAAATAGGACTTTTTGTGTGTTTCTGACCACTAGAAGTTCTGCTGAAACTATATAGATTGAGTAATTCCTTTTCATTGGAGTATTGCAACTCAAAATGTGACTATGGACAGGTAGACTTCCAATACCAAAGGGAAGAACAACAAAAATGATAATTAGAACAAAACTTTAGAAGAACAAAAATAAGTGGAGACCTGGGAGAATGTTTGAAATGCTGCTTAAGGGGAAAGACAGAAGAATGGAAAGTTGATAGTAGTTAACTCCCAATAGCACCATAACTATAGTTATGGCAGATCCAAAGTCCCTGTATCTGAAAAGCCTTTTGACTAATATTATGTGGGAGGAGGTGTGATTCTGACCAACAGACATAAATCACTCTGGTAAGAAATAGTAACTTTGTAAAAATCTGGGAGCTGTGTTTTTGTCATGTCAGAATGCATTGAACCCAAGCAGACTTTCCCACCATCAGAGAACGAAGTGAAGCAGGGACAAGAAAAGGTATATTTCTTTAAATAACCCTGAAGGAGAGAGGTAATTCTTGGTGGTATTTGGAAGACTTTCCTCCTTGTATTCAGAAATTGGAGAACCTGGGGAAGGCTCTCACACAGTATGGGACAATAGGCTGTTTGGTTGGGCTCTGTGGTGTTTCTGCCCCCTCCCCTAGACACCTGATCTTGCAAGATTGTCAACAATGTCTGAATTAATTTTGTCTCTAAGTTCATTATTTGGGTTTGAACTGGAGAGCATTTTCCTCAGAAGTGGAAACTTCCCCACATGGAGGAATATATCAGTATCAAGGATTAGCAGGCCACCTTTCCTGTGTTGATATCTGCCTTCATTTGATATGCATCTTCTGTCTTCATTTCATATTGGATGGCAGGAGCATGATTGGATTCTTTAAAACTCATGGTATGGTAGCAAGTCACCTCTTCCCCGGCCACAGCAACTTCCTCACTGGGCTATTCCCTGACTGACCAATACAGACATAAGGATGGGCAGGGCACACCTGATCAAGATCTCCTGATTTGCAGCTGTGTAAAACACAATCTTTCCCTCATTGCCCTTTCTATTCTTCAAAGTCCAAGGGAATCCTGAAGCAGGGCTAAGGACATTGAATCCCACTCTTCTCACTGTAGCTGCACTCATGAGAGTTCCTTTTCAAACATTTCAAAACAAAATAATTAGGTATAATTAGACATGAAGGAAATTCATATCACTACCACAATGAAAAGCAATCTCAAACCAGGGACAGAGGCCATTGTTACAACACTTAGCATTAAAAGTTTTGATGTGTGTTTGGAGAAAAAAATTTTGGTAGATTTTATTAAAACAATAAAGTGAAAGTAGAAGAAAAACCATTATGCTTGGAGGGAACAGAAGGGAAGTGAGGATAGAGTGAGGACAGGCAAGATCAAAGTGGAACACATGTGTGGAAATGTGACCCGAAAGCCCATCAATGTGCACCATCAGTGCATGGTGATAATTATGTTGCTCTCCAGCTCTAAAACTTATTATTTTATTCCATGGATTTTTAGAGTTGGAATCTGCTACCCCTTTAACTTTTTCCTGTATCTTTGTTGTGCATTGACAGTGGAATAAAATGACATATTCCTATCCATTATTGAATTTTATAAGCACAGAAATTGATCTTTGCTGTTGATATGTGAACATAAATGCTAAAGTTAGTAACTTCTGAAGAAAACATGCATACTTCTGTCTAGTTCATTATGTGGCACCCCATTGTCATTTCCTATAGAACGTGGAAATTCTCATATTCATGTGCAGATCCCTGAAATTTTCTTTTTGAAGTAGTGTGATAAATTTAAGTGTGGAATGCTTTATCAAATTTACCCAATTCCTTAAAGATTATAACTGAAATAGAAAAATAGGTAAAATTTGTGAACATACAGGAAAACAGCTACAACTATCATTTAATTTATTTAGTCCATCACATAAAAGTCAATAACCTTTGGTCAAGTGAGACAATGTTTTGTGTCAGCCCCATTATCAAAAGAGCAGTGACCACGTGAGAGGGGAATATTCAATCTATGCATCCTGTATCCATTGTTGTCTCCATGATAGTTGAATCAATTTTTAACCAGTTTATCTTTTTATAACTAAAAATGAGTGAAGATTAAATAACAGATTCATTTGGGTTTCATTGTATCTCAGCTATTTGTAACAGAAAATATGTTTTCTTTTTCTGAATTAATGCATATGATTTGGTACGAGTTTAAAATAATATGATGTGATATAAATATATACATACACACGTATATAATATTTAAATGTGTAAAATATTTAATATGGACTATAAAGAATATTATATATACAGTATTTCCATAAGTATGTTGCAAAAGAAAAAAGTTCCCATGTGTGATTAAAAAAAAATCTGAAGAAAAATCTTGGAATCTCTAATTCTGGTGATATAATTTCAACCAGCACAATGACACTTCAATTTCCAAGGAAAAAACTTATTTATAGATAAGCCTAACTATCACTAATATTTCTGTACATTGAGTCAGTTAACGTGTAAGTAAAGAAATTAAAAATTCCAATAGACCACAGGAATTACATGCAATTATTTTGCAACAGTGGAAAAAATTTCAAGAAACTATTAAATTTCTGTAATAGAGGAAAATAAATGTGATTTATGAAACTTGAAAACAATAAATGAGAAATTATTAAGTATGGGGTGAATTTTATGCTGATTCTTTATTGGAGTGTCTCTGGATTCAGAGATCTTCCAGAAATCCTTCCCAGCTAGATGTATTGATCCCTTCTCCACCCCGAAATAAATACCGTATCTTTGAAACATCAAATTCCTTTGCTGTTACATGGTTTTAAAGATTTCCCAGGTTTCTAGATCAGTGTTTGGCCTTTCATTTCTTGCACAATGTTCAGGTAATGTTTCTCAGCCTGAAAGGAGATCTGCATTGCTGGACCCCTAGGCATTGTTCTGCTGGGTGTCCTAAAAATATTTATGGGGCAAATGTCTCCTTTCTCTGATGGAACCCAGAATGGGCCTATTCTGGAATGCTTGCCTGCTAAGTTCCCCTCCTGCTTAACACCTTCCCTTCCTTCACAGACCCACTCTGCACTACCCCTGCCTCAGCCCCACTGTCACTGCCTCCGTAGCTCCTCAGCCCATGGCTGCTCCTTCCCTAACAGGATCCTGGACTCCCACCCAGCTGCTGTGGGAGGAGACATTCATCCTCACTGAGGGGCACTGGAAGGCCTCAGGGTCACAGTCCCCCACCAAAACAATGAAGCATCCACATTTCTCCATCTGTATCAAAGACTAGTATTTCTAGAAATGATCCATTCTGATCCTTTAAAATCATATCAGTTCAATTATGCACAAATATTTATTAATGAATACCTATGTTTTATAGTTTTTCTTAATAGTCACACAGGGCACTAGTGTTGAGGTTACACTGCTGCCTAAGTAAACATTAAGTCACTTACCTTTATCTTTCATTACAGTGTCTGTATATGAAAAGGAAAAAGAAAACAAAAAATATATGTTTTGTCTTGTTCTAAACCACAGAAAATCCTTCGCATAATTCTGTGTTTGGCACTAGAGAACCTGAGATCAAAAGTGGGTGGTCCTATATGTCTGACAAGGAGGGAACTAGCATTTCCTAAATAGAAATCCTAACAAACAGAAGAATGCATTTTTATTTCTAAATTTACATTGAAACAGAATAGAATATAAGATTAAATATTTGGTTCTTTATCTTGAAGTTTAAGTTGAAATCCTGAGGCTAATAAAAGAGGTGATAAATATTTCCAAACTCTCCATTCTAAATTTGCTTTGAAATTTTCAGTTAATCATGAAAACACTAAGGTAAGTCACCAGGAGAAAGGATGCATTTCCTCAGTGTAAAGAAGCCTGCGCATGGTGTTGTCACAAGGACTCCTTCACCCTGCATCCAAGGTGCATGAGGTATTTTGATGGCCCATTAAACAATACAGCCCTAATGTGAACATCATATAAAGCCATCTTACGAAGTTTCAGAGAATTTCCCAATGCACTTCTTAAAGTGCTGAAACTTCAGGCTATTTAGGCATCCTGAAATCCAGGGGTCTGCAATTCTGGATCCTACCTTATTCTCTACCTCGTGTCTATTCATATACTGGTTGAACTCTACTACTCTTCCATTCAGCTATCAGTTTCTACTGTAAAAAAATTATATATATAAAACCAACCATCACTTATTTTTCTGCACATGCAAACAAAACTAAAGTTAAGGAAATTAAATTCTGAAAGTACCACAGCTGTTGTAAGGAATTCATTTCCTACAGTGAGAAATTAGCATAAATTTTGAAATAACTGTTAAGTTCAAATAATGACAGGAATGAATGTGATTTATGAACGTTAGAATTAACATTAAATGTGAAATATTTAAGGAATGATTGAGTTTTATGCTGTCTGTTCAATGGAGTGACTCTAAGTGGATTCTATCTCAGATTTTTACCAGAAAGCCTTCCCAACTCAACAATTAATCCATTTTCCACCACAATATTCAGGTAAAGGATCTCATCCTGGAGAAAAATATGCTTTGCTGGCCCTGTAGGCCCAGCTCTGCCTGGGTGTTCTGAAGGGCAGTCATGGGTAAAAGTCATCTCCTTTCTCTGATGGACACAGGAGTGGGCACATTCTGGACTCCAGTGCCTGCTGAGCTCCCCACCTGCTCAGCCCCCTTGCCCTCCTCTACAGACCCACCCTGCACCACCCCTGCCTCTGCCCCACTGTCACTGTTGCCTTAGCTCATTCCATGGACGCTCTTTCCCCAACAGGATCCATGAACTCCCATTCAGCTGCTGCTATACAAATCATTCATCCTCACCAAGGGGCACTGGGAGATCTCAGAACCACAGTTCCAAATCACACCACTGAAGCCTCTCTTTGTCCATCCATGTCCAAGACTCTGGATTTTAAGTGTGTTCCATTCTGCCCCTTTTTAAATTATCATTTCACTTGTACCGAAATCAAAGTTCATAAAACATATACCTGTATTTTATAGTGCTGCTCTAAGAATCACACAAGGCAGTAGTGTTGATTTTAAACTGCTAAGTAAAAGCAATGTTACTCACCTTTGTCTCCCATGACTGAGTCTGTATATGAAAAGAAAAAAAAAACACACAAAAGAACAATATAAACATGTTTGTCTTGATCTTAAACAGAAAATCCTTCCCAGAATTTGGAGTCCATTTGACAATAAAGAACTGTAGACTAAAAATGGGTGGTTCACTGTGCCTGAAATGATAGAACTCGTAATTCTGAATAGAAATCCTAACACAAACAGCAATATATTTGATGTGTGAATATTTTCATATTTAAAAGAAATAGAATACTAAATGTGTTCTGTAATACCTTGAAGTTTTAGGTGAAATCCCAAGGCTAAGAAAAGAGATAATTATTTCCACTCTCCATCTTAAAATAGTTTACAATTCTCAGTTCATCAAGAAAACACTCAAGGAGACTTGTTAAGTGATCAGGAGAAAGGATGCATTTCCTTTGAGTTGAAAGGCCACTGTGTGATGTTTTCAGAAGGGCTGCTTCACTTTGCATCTAAGGTGGATGAGGTTTTTAATGTCCAATAAAACATTACAGTCCTAATTTGAACATTGCAAAAATCCATGTTTATGGAATTTCAGAAGGAGTTAGAGAATTTCCCAATGGATTATTTAAAATGTTAAAACTTCAGGTTTTTCAGTTATCCTGAAGATGCAAGATGTGTTATCTCCAATTATGGATCTTACCTTAGTCTCTACCTCATGTTTGTTCATCCCCTGGGTGAATTCTACATAAACATTCAAGACCATTTCAAATTTCCCTGCTCTTCCATTGAGAATGGAAAGTTCCAAGCAGTTAATTTCCAATAGCACCATAACTTATAGATATGGCAGATCCAAAGTCCATGCACCTGAACAGCCCCTTGAAAAACAGGACTCCGTAAAAGGTCTAATTCTCACCACCAGATACATAAATCTCATAAGAAAAAGTTAAAAAGTGGGAGCTGTGTTTGTGTCATGTCAGGATAAGTTTTCCCCAGGCAGAATTTCATAGCTCAAGAGAAAAAAGGGAGGGTGGGACAACCAAGGTGTATTTCTTTTAATAACACTACAGAAAAGAGTAAATCCTAGGTGATTTTTGGAAGATTTTCCTCCTAGTATTCAGCCTAGGGAAAGTTCTCAATCAGTAGGGGAAAATAAGCTGTTTGGATAAGCTCTGTAGTGTTTCTGCCACTATCCCTAGACTCCAGACATTGCAAGATTGTCAGTAATGTTTCAGTTTCTTCACAATCTTTGTCTCTAAGTCGATTTTTTTGGATTTCAACATGAGCATTTTCCTCACTCTAGGGAACCTCCCACACCTAGAGAAAAACCAAAATCAAAGTACAAGAAGGCCAACACCTCCTGTGCTGTTGACAACTGCCTCCACTTGATATCCATCCTGTTGTTCCATGTAACCTTGGATTATAGGAACAGGATTGGATTCTTTAACACTCATGGAGTAATAGGAGGAAACCTTCCCCAGGTCTCAGTAATTTCCTCACTGGACAAGGCCCTGGGTGACCAATCTAGAGATAAGGATGAGCAGGCACACCTGATCAAGATCTCCTGGTTTTGCACCTGTGCAAAACCCATTGTTGCCCTCATCCCCCTTTCTGTAAATCCTCAAAGTCTTTGTGCATCCCTAAAGACAGGGATAAGGATATCAGACCCCAATCATCTCGTTGTAGCTACACTCAATTCCTTCTCAAACATTTCAAATACATAAAGTAAAACAAAACCATTAGGTATGATTAGTCTTGAGAAAAATGTACTTCACTACAAAAATGCAAAGTAGTATCAATCCAGTGAAAGAGGCCATTATCACAACACAGAGCATTAAAAATTTTGATGTGTGTTTGAAGAAAGACATTTGATAGATTTTAAAAACAATAAAGTGAAAGTAGAAGTGTTATTGCTGAGAGAGAAATGAGAAGTGCGGACTCAGTGAGCACAGACAAGATCAAAGTGTAATGCATGCATGTATGGAAATGTAACAGGAAAGCCCACCAATGTGCTCAATCAATGTACAGTGATAATTACGTTGTTCTCCAGCTCAAAGTCTTGATAGTATTTTTCCATGGAGTTCTAGACCCAGGATCTGTCATTGCTTTTTTCGTCCTTTTGTCTCTCTTGTGCATTGACAGTGGAATTAAATGGCTCGTTCCTATCCGTTATTGTATTTTATAAACACAGAACATGATGATCTCAGCTCTAGATATGTGATCATCATGAACACTGAAGACTGTATATTCTGAGCAAAATAAGCATACGTCTGTGACATCATAAATTTAGTCAATTGTTACATCCTCTAAAATGCAGAAATTGCCATAGTAATATGCACATCCATGAATTTATCTCCTACAGTATTCAATGCTTTATCAAACTTACCCAATTTCTGAGAGAGTGTAGCTGAAAGAAATGAGAGGGAAAAATTAGATGACAAGTTTTAAAATCCAGTCTACAACTACGGTTAAGTAATTTATTTAACCTCCACTCATCTGTGGAGGCTGGAACTAGACCCTGGCCATTGAGAAAGGAGGTCTACTATCATGTTTTAATTCTGGATAAGTGTAATGTCATACAACCTAACACATTCTTAAAGATGTTTTGGGAAGGGGAAGGAAGGGATAAAGGTGGGTAATTGGGGGGCACTCTTGGGGATAAATCTAACTTTCATAATCTATATAAATATTGTATTATTTCGTTAGAAGATTGTCTGATTGTCCAACAAATAAATTTCTGAATAAAAAATTTAAAATAATTTTGTGTATCACATAAAAGTCAATAATCTTTGTTCATGTGAGACTGGATGTTTTAGGTCACAGAACAGCCCTATTATTAAAGAGCAATGAGCATGTGAGTGGAGAACATTCAGTGTAAGGACACATTGTTGTGTCTATGATGCTTGGAACCATTTTTAACCTGTTTAACTTTTCTTTACAGTAAAAAATTTCTAAAGATTAAATCGATACCATTGATAAATTTTGGAATCATGGTGTCCCAGCTATGGTAAAAGATAATACCATGCTTTCTTTTTCTGAATGAATTAATAAACATGATCTCAATTCTAGTAATATTAACATTACAGGTAATATGTATAAAGGTGCAAGCATTTTAATTCAGAATATAATCATTATTACAGAGAATTACCAAAGGTATATTACAGAAGAAAATCGCCCATGTTTGATGAAAAATGTGAAGGAAATTCTTGCAACCACAAATTGCTAGTGACATAATTTCAATCAGCAAGACCAATTTCAGTTCCCAGGGTGGAAAAAAATTATATATATATATGCATACATATGCAAACACACAGTGAAGATTTTTTTTGAATGTGGAATGAAAACTAATGAACAAGTAAGCTAATTTAAAAGTTCCAAAGGAATTACAGGTGCTTCATGGAATTAATACTCTATGGTGAAAGAAATTGAACATTCAAGAAACTGTTAAAGTTGTAAAATGGCAGAAATGAATGATTTATGAAACTGGAATGAACACTAAATGAGAAATAATGAAAAATGGATTGAATTGAATGCTGTGGGTTTACCTTAGTTTCTCTGATTAGAGACCTTCTCGGACTTCTTCTGAAAATCCTTCCCAACTAAATGAATAATCCTTTTTCCACTCTGAAGTAAATACCACGTTTTTGAAATCTAAACAACAATCTTCTTTGTTGATTAACATGTTTAAAAATTTCCCAGGGAGAGTTCAGCCCATTGTCTTTCCTTTATCTTTCTTATGGATTGAGAGTGGAATAAAGTGGCCCATTCCTATTTATATTTAAATTTTATGAGCACAGAATTTAACGATTTAAGGGCTCTGGATATGTGATCATCATAAATGCTGAAGTTAGTATATTCATTCTTCTTTCTAGTTCATAAGTTAGGCCCCCATTGTCAATTCCTATATATGCAGAAATTCTCATATTCCCATGCACATCTATGAATTTATCTACCCGAAACAGAGTGATAAATTTAAGTATGCAATGCTTTATCAAACTTGCCCACTTCCTTAGTACAGCTGAAAAATAAAAGTTAAAGAATTTGCTAACAGATTCAAAAACAGAACTGCAACCATTGTTTAATAATAATTTATATGTCAATCACATAAAAGTCAATAACCTTTGGTCATGTGAGACTGGATGTTCTGGATCACAGTACCAGACCGATTATTAAAAGAGCAGGGAGTATCTGAGAGGGGAGTATTCAGTCTAAGTATACATTTTTGTCTCCATGGTGCTTGTACCAGTTTTTTAAAAGTTTTCTTTTTGTAACAAAAAAAATGAAGATGAAATAGATAACAGATCTATTTTGGTTTCATGGCATCAGAGCTATTGGTACCAAAATATGTAATATTTTTTAATACATATGATCAAGGTACTATTCTAAATACTAGTACCTTTTATATGTGGAAAGTTTTTAAATTGTATATACTATTTAAAACATACTATAACCAACATCAATGTACAAGCATTACCATAGTTATGTTATGGAAGAAAAAGGTGTCCATGTGTTAAAAATGCCAAGGAAAGATTTGGAACCACAAATAGCTAGTGATTTTATTTCAACTGCCACAGTGATATTTTAGTTCCAAAGGAAAATACTTATCTACAGAATAGCCTGTCACTTATATTTCTGCACATGAAATTAACTAGTGTATAGGTAAAGAAATTAACAAATTCCCATAAAACTACAGGTTTTACATGGAATGAATTTGCAACACTGAAAAAATTAAACACTCAAATCTGCTAAATTTATAGAATGACAAGGGTGAATGACTTAAGAAACTTTAAAACAATAACTCAGTAAGAAATAATTAAGCATGGTTGAATTTTATGCTGCGTATTTAGTGTAGTATCTGAGTGGATTCCTCCTTAGATTACAGAAACCCTTCCCAACTAAATATATAATCCATTCTCCACCCTGAAGTAAATACCACATATTTGAAATGACACTCTAAACACCAAACTCCTTTGCTGGTTATTATATTTAAAGACTTCCCATGTTCCTTCCCATGTTCAGCCTTTGATTTCTTGCACAATGTCCAGGTAGCCATTCTCAGCATGGAGTGGCATCTGCACTACTGGCTGCCTGGGTGTCCTGAAAGGCAGTCACTGGTAGATGTCTCCATTCCCTGATGGAACCAGGAGTGGGCACTTTCTGGACTGAGGCATGATGAGCTCCCCACCTGCTCAGACATTTCCCCCTCCTCACACACACAACCAGCACTACTCCAGCCTCAGCCACAGGGTCACTGCCTCCTCAGCTCCTCATCCAATGGCTGCTCCCTCCCCAACAGGATCCCTGGACTCCCATCCAGCTGCTGTGGGAGGAGTCACTCATCCTCACAGAGGGGCACTGGGAGACCTCATATCCACAGACCACACCAAATCACTGAAGCCTCCCTCCTTGCTCCATCTGTGTTAAAGATTGTGAGCTTGCTAGAAATGATCCACTATGATTATTTTAAGTTATTATATTATTTCAATTGTGCCCAAATACTACATATGGCTCATAAAAGAAATAGTTTTTTTTAGTGTTTTTATAATAATCACACTGGTGGGCACCAGTGTTTAGATTAAACTGCTAAGTAAAAAATAAAAGTCACTTACCTTTCTCTTTCATTACTGTGTCTGCATACAAAAAGAAAAAAAAAACAATATCAACATATTTTCCCTGTTTCTAAAGGATAGAAAATCCTTCACAAAATTCTATGTTTGACAACAGAGGGGCTGAGTGGTCCAGCAAGTCTGACATGGAGAGAACTCTCATTTCCTGAATAGAAATCCTAACATAAACAAAGGAATTCAGTTTGATTTGTGAATATATTTGTATTGAAAAGAAATAGAACACAATACTAAACGTGTGTTTTTATCTTGAAGTTTTAGGTGAAGTACAAAGGCTAATAAAAGAGATAATATGCATTTCCAAATTCTCCATCCTAAACTCACTTTGAGTGTCAGTTCATCATGAAGACACTAAAGGAGAACATGATTACTGACCAGGAGAAAGGATACATTTCCTCAGAATACAGTCACCCTGCATGGAGTTTTGAGAATGGCCACTTCACACTGTGTCCAAGGTGACTGAGGTATTTTAATGTCCCAGTAACCAAAACAGCCCTAATTTGAACATTGTTAGGCATTCTGAAGTCAAATTGTCTGAAATTCTGGATCTTACCTTAGTCTCTACCTCATTTTTATCTATCCTCTGGATGAACTGTACATAGATATATAAGGTCATATTGAATTTCCCTGCTCTTCCCTTCAGGTGTCAAATGCCAACCTACCATTTGAAACTTAAGAAGAAACTAGGAGTAACAGATATCCTTATTTGGGAAAAATTATGGAAATCCCTTACCATGGAAATTAAAGACCAGTTTCTAAGAAAATATATACCATCCATAACTTCTGCTTCATCATCCAGCAGGAGAAAGTGACTGTTCTCAGACTCCTCCCCTATAGTTCACAATCCATCACCTGGTTTCAATCAAGACTTGGAAATTAGGAAATATGTAAATAGGAAAATGTATTTTTGTAAAGTTCATAAATTTAGTGCCCCTTTGTCAATTCCTATAGATGCTGAAATTCTCATTCTTGTGCACTTCCATGAGTTTATCTTCCTGAAAGAGTGATAAATTTAAGTATGCAATGCTTCCTCAAACTTACCCAATTCCTTAGAGAGGGCAACTGAAAAATGAAAGGAAACAGGGATATAATTAGCTATCAGACTAAAATAAACAACTAAAAGTATTGTTTGGTAATATTTTATTTAGTCCATCATATAAAAGTCAATCTCTGGTCCTGTAAGACTGGAAGTTTTCCATAACAGAACAGTAACAGTATTAAAAGAGCAGTGACATTCTGAGAGATGAATATTCAATCTAAGTATACATTGTTCTCTCTGTGATGCTTGAATCAATTTTTAATCTGTTTACCTGTAATTTTTTTTTTTTTAGAAAAATAGTGAGGATTAAATAGACACCATAGATTCATTTTGGTTTTATGAAATTCCAGTTATTACCAGGTAATGTTATATATCTGTTTCTGAATTAATACGTATGATCCTGAGATTAGTAAAAATAAAATTACCTATATGTAAATGTATTTAAATGTGTCAACTATTTGATATGGAATGGAATCACTATCACGCATACACTATTATTATAGGTATAGTGTAGAAGAGAAAGGTGCCAAAACATGATAAAAAATATGAAGGAAAATATTGGAACCACTAATTGTTAGTGATATAATTTCAACTAACAGAAATATTTCAATTCCAAAGGAAAAAAAATTATATAAAAATCTATTGCCTATTTTCCTGCACAGGGAATTAATGTATATGTAAATAAATTGACAAAACCCAATTCAACCACAAGTGTATTAATTTGCAACAGTGAAAAAAATTAAACATTCAAGAAACTAATTTTTTACAATGAAGAGAAATAGTGAGATTTATGAAACTAAACATTGAATAAGAAAAAATTATGGAATTTTATGCTGCATTTTTAGTGGATTGTTTCTGAATTGATTTTGTCTCAAAATTCTTTCAGAAATCCTTCCCAAATAAAATCTAATCCATTCTCCAACCTGAAATAAATACATCTTTGAAATGATCTTCCAAACATCACACTCCTTTGCTCTTTAACATATTTAAATATTTCCCAGGTTTCTTGATCAGTGTTTTGCGTTTCATTCATTTTCTATAATCAGGTAATGATTCTCAATCTGGAGAAAGGAATGCATTACTGACTGCCTAGGCCTTCCCTGCCTAGGTGTGTTGAAGGCAGTCACAGGGCAGACATCTCACTCCTCTTATGGAACCTGGAGTGGGCACTTTCTGGACTGCAGTGCCTGCTGCTGAGCTCCCTGACTGCTCAGTCCCTTCCTCTCCTTCACAGACCCACCCTGCACTACCCCTGCCTCAGACCCACTGTCCCTGCCTCCTCAGCTCCTTAGCCCAGGTTGCTCCCTCTGCAACAGGATCCATGGACTCCCACCCAGCTGGTGTGGGAGGAGTCACTCATCCTCACTGAGGGGCACTGGGAGGCCTCAGGGACAAGGTCCATTACCAAAGCCCTGAAGCCTCCGTCCTTTCTCTACATTTGTTGAAGATTGTGGGATTTCTAGACAATTTATTCTTATCTTTTAAAAATTATATCATTTCAATTGTGCCCAAATACTATATATATATATCTCATAAAAGAAATACTTTTTTTAGTGTTTGTATAGTAACCAAATTGAACACTAGGGTTGAGGTTAAACTGCTGCCTAAAAACTAATAAAATAAAGTAAAAAATAAGAGTCACTTACCTTTCTCTTTTGTTACTGTATCTGTATATGAAAGGAAAACACACACATATAAAAGAAGTAATCTAAACATGTTTTTCCTTGTTCTAAACCACAGAAAATTCTTTGCAAAATTATGTCTGTTTTTGAAATAGAGAACCTGAGACCACAAGAGTGGCTCTGTATGTCTGACGCAGAGAGCTCATATTTCCAGAATAGAAATCCTAATACAGAGGAATACACTCTGATTTCTGAATATATTTCTATTGAAAAGGAATAGAATGCAATGTTAAATATGTGGCTTTGTGTCTTGAAGTTTTAGGTGAATTCCCAAGTCTAATAAAAGAGAGAATAAATATTTTCAAACTCTCCATCCTAAAGTAGCTTTGAAATCCTCATTCATCATAAAAACACTAATGGAGAGACTTGTTTAGTGATTGGAAGAATAGATACATTTCCTCAGAGTTGAGTTACCTCTGCATGGTATTCTCACAAGGACTGCTTTGCACTGGGTCCAAGGTGGACGAGGTTTCTGATGTCCTGTAAACACTGCAGCCCTTCTGATAACATTGTCATAAGACGTGTCTTATGAAACTTCAGAAATTGCTAGAGAGTTTTCCAATGCACTTCTCAGAATGTTCAAATTGTAGGCTTTTTCAGCATCCTGAAGCCAAGTTTTCTGCAATTCTGGATCTTACCTTAGTCTCTCCCTCATGTCTATCCATCCTCTGGATGAGCTCTACTTAAGATTAAGGTCATGTTGAATTTCCCTGCTCTTCCCTTCAGGAATCAAATACTATCATTTGGAACGTCTGAAGAAACCAGGAATAACACATTTCCTCTGAAGCTTCATTGGGATCATTACAAGTATAACCTTTTTCTTCTTGCTGGATTGTGAAATGGTCCATCACACATCTGCTTTAGGCAGGAATCATCACAACTTACTCTCACTAAAAGTTCTTCAGAAATCCTTTAGGAATATTTTATTCAAGAATATTTGAGGCATAAATTGTCTAGGAAGGCAGTCAGTCTCCCACTGAATGCTCCAGAGCTACCACCTCCTCACACATGCTATGTGGCTTCTAATTCACTCAGTGTGAAGCACTGAAGTTAGATCAGGTGCAAATTTAGAAAGAGAAAGTGGTGGTTTGTGGTTATGGTGCTGCCCTGCATGCTCAAGGGCGTGGGTTCAAACCCTAGCACATGTACACAAATGTTGGAGCAACAAAAGCCAAAGGGGAAAAAAAACCTAAATAAAATTGATTCTCCTTTTCTCTCACTGTCCCTCTCTAAGAATAATCCCTAGAAGAAACAAAAATCACAAACTCTCCTTTAAAGAGTAAAGTGGATAATGAGGGACAACAGGCAGAAGATGGAATAATGGACTGCAAGATACATCTTCCTCAGAAAAGTCATCAAAATTGAGATGTACGGAAGTGCTATAAACAATGAAGCACAGTAGCTAAACATATCAGCCAAAGAATTACAAATAGAGTCCTAGTGATCTGCATAGCAAATAACACCAGCAGTACTTAGCACTGAAATAAGCAACATTCTCGGGGAATAGACCTCCAGAGAAAGATGCACTAAAAACCTCACTCAAACCCAACTCAACAGAAAAATTTGACACAGTTGTGCTGCCGAAGACTACACCTGTCGTGCAGCACTCCCCTGGGTATGAAATTGTCCTGGAACATTGTACAAGCAGAATGTTCTCCTTCTCCAGAACCTGAATCCTCCTGTTACTGCACCTCACACTAGGTATCCAGTGCTAGGCAGACCATGCAGGCAGTCCCTGAGCCAAGGAACACCAGTTCCAGCCTGCACATTCCCACACCTAGGATATCAAAGCCACTGCAATGGCAAAGTAATTCAAGACTTACACCTAAAACCCACTATTTTCAGAATGTAGCTGCATCCCACATTCTCACTTGCAGGTGCGTTGTGAGTACCCACAACTGGACCCTTATAGATATAGTTACAAAGGCAGGGCAGTGCTCTCAAAAATGCAGAGTCACTCTGCATATCTGTGCTCCATGTCCTAGTTCCTGGCTGTTCCAATCAGCATCCTCAATGCTGTTAATAAAAATACAACACATCCCATGTTTCACTGGTCTCTGGGAGCACCATGTCCCCGGGTCCAACATCCATTGCCTCTCCATACATGCCTGCGCTTCACATGGTAGCACTGTGGCAGTTCCATGTCACAAATCATGAGGCACTGAAGCCACTAGGAATGCTCTCATGAACTTAAACCCGCACCAAGAAGGACACCATTTTCTACACAAGCTCTTCTGGTAGTAAAATAAATAAGGTTGCACCATTAGCGTTGGAAATTGCTGATCCTAATATCTCTTTAAGAAATTTGTTAGACAATCAAACATGCTTCTAATGAAAAATAAAATATATAAGTTCTGAATATTAGATTTAACCCCAAAGAATTCCCCCAATTATCCACCCTTATCCTACCCCCTTCCTCCTTCCCAAAACATCTCTACAAATGCCTTAGATTATATGTTATTACAACTTTTACGAATTTAAATCATGAGAATTGACCTCCTTTCTCAACGGCCAGTGTCTAGCTCCAGCCTCCACAGATGAGTGAAGACATTCAACCCTTGGTTATTCCATAACCATCCATTTACCTTCAAAGGATGCAACATCATTATTTATAATTTCCGAGTAAAACTCCATGGATCCCAGTATCTCTTATAGCCAATGTGAGCACCCATGGACTTCTTCTAATACAGTGTTGACAAACAATGACCTCAGAAGCTGGAGCTGTGCAAGCTATGACACTGTGCACTTCATTGAGTTAGATGTGATGTTTCACACCAACAGGCAAAATATTCCCCTATTGAAATCAGTGTGTAGACACAGAAAAAAAGATGAATACATTCTGGTGTGCATGTATCAATGAAAGGCAAAAGGAAACAAGACAAATAAGTCATGATACAAGTAATGAGTAAAATAAAAATGTCTGAATTGAAATATGTCCCTGGCCACCATGATGGTTGTTCAAACACCTAAAGAGAGGTAAACTCCTTATCATGGGTCCATTCCACCCCAAAAAGTGATGAATAGAATGTGTGGAATGCCAAATAGTACAAGAACAAAAGTGGAAATGAGACCATAATTTAAAACAAGAACAATTGGGGACCTGTGAGACATAGAAAGACTGCAGTTTCATTTTCAATATCGTGCATTTAAACTTAAATTTGTACTTGGAATGTTTGAAAGGCCGCCTCAGGAGCAAAAGAGCAGAATGGAAAGTTACAAGCAGCTGACTCACAATAGCACCACAGCCTACAGACAGGGCAGTATCAAAGTCCAAACAATTGAACAAGCTCTTGACAAACAGGACATGTGAGAAGGTCTGATTCTTACCAAAAGAGAGATCCATCTCTGGGAAGAAATAGTAAATTAGGTGAAAGTAGGACCTTTTGTGTCATTCAGAATACATTTACCTCAAGCAGACTTTCCCATCATAATAGAAGGGAGGTGGGGCCTGCAAAGGCATAGTTCTTTAAATAAAACTACAAGAGATATTAAATTCTGGGTGAAGGTTGGAAGATTGTCCTTATAGCACTCATGAAAAGAAGAACCTGGGGAAAGTTCTCACTTAGTAGGGATATTATGCAAAATGGATAGATTCTGTGATATTTCTGCCACTTTCCCCAGACACCAAATATTGCAATATTGGAAGTAATGTTTCACTTTCACCACAGCATTTGTCTCCGAGTCCATTTTTTGGATGTCAAGAGGCATTTTCCTCAAAGAAACCTCCAACACCTGGACAATTCTATCAGAAACAAAGTACATGAAGGCCAAATCTCCTGTGCTGACACCTGCCTCCACTCGACATTAATCTTGTTGCTCCATGTAACCTTGGGTTGCAGGAATAAGGTTGAATGAATTCTTTAAAACCCATGGAATGATAGGAGGTCACCTCCTTCCAGGCCTCAGCAACTTCTCAATAGACAAGCTCCTGGCCTATCAATCTAGAGATAAGGGTTTGCAGGTACACCTGACCAAGGTCTCCTGATTTTTCAGTTATGCAAAACACTTAATCTCATTCTCATTTTCCTTCCTATAAATACTCAAAGTACATTTGAGTACCTAAAGACAGGGCTAAGAATAATGGGCTCCAATCTTCTCATACAGCTACACTCAGTTCTTTTTCAAATATTTAGAAACAAAAATATAAAGCAAAACAATACTATTCAGTATCTTTAGCCATGAGGGGAAAACACATTAATAACACACTGTAAAACCATTCCTCTGTAGTCAAAAAGGCCATTATCACAACATCTAGTACCAAACATATTGGTGTGCTTCAAGAAGGAAAGACCTTGGTAGATTTTATAGAATAAACTGAAAAGTAGAAGTATTATTGTTGAGAGGTAAAGGAGAAGTGAGGATATAGAGAGAATAAACAAGATTAAAGTGGAATGCATGCATGTAAGGAAATATGACAGGAAGCCCATCATTGTGCTCAGGTAATGC
This sequence comes from Aplodontia rufa, assembly GCA_004027875.1. Taxonomy (NCBI): domain Eukaryota; kingdom Metazoa; phylum Chordata; class Mammalia; order Rodentia; family Aplodontiidae; genus Aplodontia; species Aplodontia rufa. The sequence continues at coordinate 9,422 of PVKS010024181.1, read as the reverse complement.
ACAATGATGATTATGTTGTTCTCCAGCTCAAAATCGTAATAGTATTTTTCCATGAACTTTTTGAACCATACAAGTTTTTAACAAAGTATTATAAAATGTGTATAGATTCTGGATATTACAATTACCCCCAGGAGTGCCCCCCCCCAATTACCCACCCTTATCCCTCCCTTCCCCTTCCCACAAAATCTCTAAAAAAGGATTATGTTGTATAGCTTTACATCTTATCTGGATTTGACAAATGATAATATTTTTAGGCTTGTGATCTGTCACTCCTTTCTTCTTCCTATCTCTTTTGTGCATTGAGAGTGGAATAAAGTGGCCCATTCCTACCCATTATTGTATTTTATAAGCACAGAACCTGATGATCTCAGAGCTCTGGATATGTGATCATCATGAACACTGAAAATTGTATATTCTGAGGAAAACATGCATACTTCTGTGAAGTTATAAATTTAGCCAATTGTCGTATCTTCAAGAAGGTGGAAAATCTCATATGTGTCAGTACATCCATGAGTTTATCTTCTTGAAACAGATTAAGTATGCAAGGGTTTGAAAACTTACCCAATTTATTAGAGAATGTAGCTGAAAAATAAAACAGGTAAAACATTAGCAGAGAAGTTTGAAAATCTAAACTGCCAGCTATGACTGAATAATAATTTATTGTGTCTATCACATAAACATCAACAATTTTTGGTCATGAGACTGGATGTTTTAGGTCATACAACAGCCCCATTAATAACAGTAGTGAGCATGTGAGAGCAGAATATTCAGTATAAGGATATAGTATGGTCCCCATGATTCTTGAACCAATTTTTAATGTGTTTAACTTTTCTTAACAGAAAAAATGATTGAAGATTAAGTACATATAATTGATCAATTTTGGTGTCATGGTATCCCAACTGTTGTTACCAGCTAATAACATGCTTTCTTTTTCTGAATTAATAGTTATGGGGAGCTGGTGACTCAGCAGTTAAGGTGCTTGCCTGGCATGTGCAAGTGCACATGTTCAAACCTCAGCACCCATTTACACAAGTATTAGAGCAACAAAAACCATGTGAAAAACTCAATAAAAATTATTTGTCTCACTGTCCTCTCAAAAACTAGTATGACCTCAGTTCTAGCAAAAATAACATTACATGTAGTATATACGAAGGTTTAAACATTTTAATACAGAATATAAACATCACATAGAATTATCATAGGTAATATTGAAGAAAAATGGGCCCAGGTATGATAAAACAATCTGAAGAAACTCTTAACCACTAATTTCTAGTGATATAATTTCAACCAGCAAGTTCTATTCCAATTCTGCATTGCAGGCTACCTAGGCCCAGCTCCACCTGGGTGTCATGAAAGGCAGTCATGGGGCAAATGTCTCTCCTCTCCTAGAACCAGGAGTGGGCACATTCCGGACTGCAGTGCCTGCTGAGCTCCCTGCCTACTCAATCCCTTCCCAGCCTTCACAGACCCAACCTGCACTTTCCCTGCCCCAGCCCCACTGTCACTGCATCCTCAGCTCCTCAGCCCATGACTGCTCCCTCCCCAACAGGATCCTTGGACTCCCAGCCAGCTGCTGTGGGAGGAGTCACCCACCCTCACCAGGGGGCACTGGGATCTAATATGTATTTGACTTGATGACTATGAATCCTTGTGTATGTAAAATATCAAATATTTTAATATTTATAGATTGTGTTTGTTTACAGTTATAATACAAGCTGAATGTATTTCTTCCTGTTAATTTCATTTTGTATTTACAGTGTAAAACTCTCTAGTTATTGTCTGTTAGTATTTTGCAGAACTACTGGTTCTAAGAAATTAACTTGTCAATTTGAAATATTAAGCCACCACTTATAGAAAGACAGGATATAAGACTGAGTTATGGTACTAATAGTAACACAAGTAAATGGAAGGGAAAACTTTAAAATGATAGACCTATAAGATGAACTATACATACTTCAAGATTGGTGAAACTGGCCTGCTCAGTATGTAAAACCCAAACTTGTAGAACAATGTTAGGGAGGTAAAAGTGTCAAGGGAAAGGTGGTGAAATTATTGGCACTTTCCCTTTAAGATCAGCCAGGGTCCAGGGAATGAAAGGAGTTCTCCAAGCATTCTGAAACGCTACTGAGTCACCAAATCCTCCCAACCAGGGTGATCCTGATGACTCTATGGGATAGGAAATCAATCAGTACATGCACTCTAAAGAGGATATTCATTGGGCAGCCAATTGTTCCTGATGCTTCCAATGGAAGTCACACATGATTAGTAAAACCCTAACCCATCTTGACAGTATAGAATAAAGCTAGGAGAAAACCAAAGGAGTCAAGAGGCTTCTGACACGCTCTTAAGAAATCACTGACCAATCTCAACTGACTCTAAAAAACCAATAGGAATAAGGACAATTTCACTTAACTTGGTCTTAAACAGCTGGCAAGAGAGCCCAAGAAAACAGTCACACATGGACACTTGAAAGATAAGACCACGGTTCTTTCAATTAAGCAGGAGGTGTTCATTTGTGTCATTACTCACAAAAGTAAGAAAAACAGGGAGGTAATAAACGAAGGGTTTTTATACAGAAGTTCCTAATGAATCTCACAAAGAGCTCTGTTAGAATCACAGATTTGATCTAAGGCACTAAGAGACCTACAAATCTTACATACTACATAGGTTGACTTGATCTGTATTTATGACTTTTGTATTTTTTATTATTGCCAGTAGAAATATCTAGTCCTGATATTTATGATAAGCTGCTACGTAGAAACTTTTATTAAAGAAAAGCTACGGAAATCACAGATCATGGAAACTTAAGACCAGTTTCTAAGAAAATATATACCAGCCATAGCTTTCACTTCATCATCTCTCAGTTTAAAGGGACTCTGTGCTCAGACTTCTCCCTAAGAGATCACATTTCATCACCCAATTAAAATGAAGAATTGGGAAGTGGGAAACATTCAAGTGAGAATTTGCCATGTGTTCCTGACCACCAGGATGCTTGCCCAAACTGAGAAAGGGGATAAAATCATTAGCATGTATATATGCCTCCTCAAAAAGTGACTATGGACAGGATTAATAGCAAAGGGTACAAGAACAAAAATGAAAATGAGATGAAAATTTATAACAAGAAAAACTGGGGACGCATGAGAAGTAGAATGTCTTCATTTTTGGAAAAGAATATTTAAGTTTAAATATTTTGTGGGGATGTTTGAAAGACTGCCTGAGGGAAAAAAGAACAGAATGGAAAGTTACAAACAGTTAAGTTACAGTAGCACCATAGCCTATAGTTATGGCAGATCCAAGGTCCATGCACCTAAACAGTCCCTGGACGAAAAGGTGTGACTGTGACCAATGGATATATAAATTTCTCTGGTAAGGAATAGTAACTTGGATAAGAAAGCGAGAGCTGTGTTTATGTCATGTCAGAATACACTGACCCCAAGAAGACTTTCCCAGCACAAGAGAACAACAGGACCTAGGGACAACTAAAGGTATATTTCTTATATAGCCATACAAGACAGATTAAATCCTAAGAGATGTTTGGAAGATTTTCCTCCATGTAATACTCAGTGAATGAGGAACCTGAGGAAAGCCCTTTTCCTGTAGGGGATATAAATTCATTACATGATGTTTCTGCCCAACAAATGATCTTGCATGATAGTCAGAAATGTTTAACTTTCTTCATAATTTTTGATTCTCGGTCCATTCTTTGGGTTTGAACAGGTGATCAGATTACTCAGGTGAGGAACCCTCTCACACCTGGAGAAGAAATATGCTAGTGTGAAATACAAAAAGGCCAACCTCTCCTGTGATGATACCTGCCTCCACTTGACATCCATCTTCTTGCTCCAAGCAACCAGGGATTGCAGAAACAAAGTTGGATTCTCTGAAACTCACGATAGGAGGTCACCTCCTCCTAAGCCTCTGCAACTTCCTCACTGGTCAAAGCCCTGACTGACCAATTTAGAGATGAGGATGGGCAGGGAACACCTGATCAAGGTGTGCAACTGTTCAAAATTGGTAGTCTTGCCTTCCTTGGCCTTTCTAAAAGTTCCCAGAGTCAATGTGAGACACTGAAGGCAGAGCTAAAGAAACTGTATAAGATTGATTCTTCATGATCAAAAATTATGAGAAAGTTAGAGATTACTGGCAATTGCAGTCTTCTCATTGAAGCTACATTCAAACATTTCAGAGTATAAAGATAACAAACCTACTCTTCATCATTAGCTGTCAGGGAAATACACAACAAAATCATAATGAAAAACCACCATACCCCATGAAAAAGGCTATTATCACAACCCCTTGCACAAAAAAATCTTGCTGTTTGAGGAAGAAAAAACTCTGGTAGATTTTATACAAACAATAAAGTGAAAGTAGAAGAAAAACTATCATGTTTGGGAAGAAAAGGTGGAAAAGTGAGATTAGATTGAAGACAGACAAGAGCATAGCGTAATACGTGCATGTATGGTAGAACCCAGTGAAGTGCTCTACCAATGCACAACGGTAATTATGCTGTTCTCCAGATCTAAATAGTAATGGCATTTTTCAATACACTTTTAGACTTGGGATCCGTCACCCCTTTGTTCTTTCCTTTATCTCATATGGACTGAGAGTGGAATAAAATGGCCATCCCTATCTATTTTTGTTTATAAGCACAGAACTTGATCTCAGAGCTCTGGATATGTGATCATCATAAATGCTGATGATAGTGTAGTCTGTGCACAACATGCATAGTTCTGTCAAGGTCATAACAAACCCCACGTTGCTATTTCCTCTACAATGGGGAAATTGTCATATTCATGTGCACATCCACAAGTTTCTCTTCCTGAGATAGAGTGTTGAATTCAGGTTGTGATAGATACCTTATATAACTTACCCAATATATTGGAGAGTGCAGCTGAAAAATAAAACAGGAAAACATTAGTTCACAAGATTGAAAATTAGAACACAATTATTTAATAAAAAATTTTTAGTCTATCACATAAAAGTCAACAACCTTGGTCAAGTAAGATCGAGTGTTTTGGGTCACAGAACATCCATGTTGTTAAAGAGCAGTGAGCATGTAAGTGGGAAGTATTCAGTTTAAGGAAACATTGTTATCTCCATGACTGAACAAATTCTTAACTGTTTTTTAGAAAAATGTGAGTGAATATTAAATAAATATCATAGATCCATTTTGATTTCATGGGATCCCAGCTATTGGTGTCAGATAATATCACTTTTTCTATTTCTGAATTAATAGATTTGATCTTGGTACTATTATAATATTACCTGTAATATATGTAAAGATATTTAAATGGATAAGCATTATAACAGTGTAATCAATATTACATATACAACATTGCCATATTTGCATATGAAAAATATGCCCAGATATGATAAAAATCCCAAAGAAAAGACTTGGAACACTAGTTGTTAGTGGTATAATTTCAAGCAGCATGGTCCTATTTAGTTCCTGGGGTGGGGGAATTTTATGTGTATGTCACACACACATGGATACATGTATACACATACGTACACAAGTGTGCACACATACACACACACATATACACATGCCCAAGTATCACTTTTTCTATACATGGAAACAAAACTAATGAAAGGTAAGGAAATAGGTTCTGAAAGTACTACAGCTACTACAAGGAATTCAATTACTACTGTGAAAAATTATTAAAATTCAGGAAAACAATTCACATAAAGACAGGAATGAATACGATTTATGAAAATTTAAAACAAACACTAAATAAGAAATAATGAAGCAGGGATTGATTTTGGTTGCTTTTTAGTGCAGTATGTCTGAGTTGATTCCTTCTAAGATTTCTTCCAATAAATCCTTCCCAACTAAACATAAAATCCATTCTCCTCACTGAAGTAAATACGTCTTTGAAAGGACCATCTAGACTTAAAACTCCTTTGTTGTCAGTGTATTTAAAGCCTTCCCAGGTTTCTTGATCAATGCTCAGCCTTTTCTTTTACAATACCCAAGTACAGATTCTCAGATTGAACAGAAATCTGCATTATTGGCTACCTAGGCCCAGCTCTGCCTGGGTGTCCTGAAAGGCACCCATGGGGCAAAAGTCTCTCTTCTCCCAGAACCAAGAGAGGGCACATTCTGGACTGCAGTTCCTGCTGAGCTCCCCACCCTGCTCTACCCTTCCTTCAGCCCCACTGTCACTGTCTCCTCAGCTGTTCAGCCCATGGTTGCTCCCTCCCTAATAGGATCCAGGGCCTCCCATCCAGTTGCTGTGGGAGGAGTCACTCTTCCTCACTGAGGGGCACTGGGAAGTCTCAGGCTCACAGCCCCACACCACAGAAGCCTCCCTCCTTTCTCCATCATTGCCAAAGACTGGACTTTCTAGGAATACTATTTTCTTATCCTTTTTAAATGAGTGCATCATTTCCATTCTGCACAAACACTGTATATAATTCATAAAAGAAATACCTATATTTTTAAGTGAAGCCATTACAATCACAAAGGCCACTAGTGTTGAGATTAAAATGAGTAAAAAGAATCACTTACCTTTCTCTTCCATTACTTTGTCTGTATATGAAATAAAAAACAATATAAGCATGTTTTGTCTTGCTGTTAACCACAAATACTTCTGAGAATTAGGTCTCCATTTGACAATAGAGAACTTGAGACCAAAAGTGAGTGGTACAGTATTTCTACTATGTAGAGAACTCATATTTCCTGGACAGAAATCCTAACATAAGCAGAGAAATACATTTTTATTTGTGAATGCATTTATATTCAATAAGAATAGAACACTAAATATTTTCTTGATATCAATGTTTTAGGTGAATTCATGAGGCTGAGATAAGAGATAATTTTTGGCCTGGACCAGTTGCTCAGAGGTTTCAGAGCTTGCCTGGCATGCAGGAGGACCTAGGTTAAAACCCAACACCATGTACACAATGAAGTGTCTGAGCAACGAAAGTCATTATGAAGACCTAATAAAATTGATTTTCTTTCTCTCTCACTATTCATCTCTCATAAAAGAGAAATGATAATTTTTCCAAACTGTCCATCTAAAATATCCATTTAAATTCTCAGTTCATCATGAGAACACTGAGAGTTAACAGATCAGGATAAAGGATATATTTCCTCAGTATAGAGAGGCACCTGCATTGTGTTATCAGGAGGGCTGCTTCACATTTTCTTCAAGGTGGATGAGGTATTGTGATGTCTAATAAAACACCACAGCCTTTGTTTGAACATCACCAAAAGTCATGTCTTATGAAGTTTCAGAAATAAAATTTCCCGATGTGCCCTTTAATGAGTTAAATTCAGGCATTTTCACATCCTGAAACTCAGTTGTCTGCAATTCTGAGTCATAGTCTCTACCTCATATTTATACATCCTCTGGCTGAGTTCTACAAGAATTTCTAAATTTCCCCTGCTGTTCCATTCAGATATCAAATACTAGCTGACCCTTGGAAACATTTAAAGAAAGCAGTTTTAACCAATGTCTGCTGAAGCTTCTGTGTAAGCATAAGAATACACATTTCTTTGCTGCTGAATTGTCAAATGGCCTGCAACTATTTTCATGTAGAAATAACACTAATTTCTTCTCATTAGACATTCTTCAGAGGGGCTGGAGTGGTGGCTCAGCTATTACACAGTACTTGCCTCACATGCACAAGAATATGGGTTCGAACCCCACATCACATACACAAGAGTGTTAGAGCAACAGCCAAATTTGAAAAAAAAAACTGATTATCTCCTCTCTCCCACAGTCCCTAGTTCCTTAAAAAAATAAACATAAAAGAAAGTTCTTCAGAAATCCTTAGGAATAATTCATTCGTGGATAATTTGGGCTTAAATAGGAAAGTCAGTCTGAGTGACCCAGAGCTGACATCTCCTCACACCTCCTATGCAGCTTTGGGTCCCCATAGCATTAAAAAAAAAAATGAAGTCAGGTAAGGTGCAGATTTTCATATTGAAAGTGGAAAAGCCTGCTTCAACTGAAGGGCATCTCTGTGCTGAAATTCTTAAAGGTCCACTCCATCTCTTATTCTGATCCAATTGTGTTCCTCCACAGGAAGATTAACAACTTAATCTCCTCCTTTGGAAAATCCACTCATTTCCTCTGAGGTCCTGTGCAGTCTGACTTACTACATGCAAGGGATTCATACCAAGTTATGATCAAGCCAATATAAAATACTCACCACATGCTGTAAAAGATTAAAATTAGAAGCAATATGACATTCAAATGCTATATCAAAAAAGAGCATGGTTTAATATTTCCTTATCTTAAGTGATTTGGAAAATACAATGAGAAAAAAAACACAAAAAACTAAATTATACATAAGAATCATTGTTGCCCTGGACTAATTTCCCATATTTAGGAATTCATCAGGCAACTGAGAGTATCATTGGAGGAGAGGTGTTCCAAAGTTGCCATGGGTGCAAACCAACATGCAAAGTGATGTGAGGGACAGCAAGAAAGTGTATCTCAGGGCACACTAAGGTCAATGGCATATGGCAGGAAGATTTACCCCTCTTCTGTAGAAGTAAGACTAAACTGGGAATGACCGAGCAAGTGCAATACTCCAGGTGAAAGAAAAGCAATTTCAAAGCCGTGGAAGAGATGAAATCACTATAAAACACTGCTTTCAACAGTAATAGAGAATGAGAGACATCAGCCAGAAGGTGGAGTAGGAGATCCCAAGCTTCCTCTTCCTTGAAAAGCAGCTATTAGGGTGTTATTACCAAACAGAGCTGTGGGAAGGGCCAATAAAACATCCTCATCTTGCAGCTCCACTAATGAGAACAGTCACAGAGACAAGATCCCCAGGAAAAACGAACATGCCAGAGAAATGTGAAGCCACTATGAACAATGAAGTGCAGTAGCTGCACATGTCATCCAGGGCCTTCCAGCCAGGGTCCTAGGGGACTGCTCAGGAAATACCATCAGCAGTTCTTGACACTAAAGTATTGAACATCCATGGAAAGCCTGTACCTCCAGAGAGAGATGTTCTCACAACCTCCTGCAACCACAAACAGAAGATTTTGGCGACATTGTGCAAGCATAGGTCTATGGTTTTAATCCAGCACTCCCCTGTGCATGACCTGGACCTGGGACAGTGCACAGGCTGCATGCTCCCATTTTCCACAAATGGGATCATCATGTGTCTGTACCTCACACTACTTAGCCAACTGGAGGAAGACCATGATGGCAATCCCAGGGCTATAGGTACTCCATCCCCAACATGCATTTGCACACCTAGGGTATCCAAATTGTTGTCATAGAAATGTAGCTCAAGTCCTACTCCTGGTAACCACTATGTTCACAGTATCTCTGCATCCACAGTCTCAAATTCAGTTGCTCTATGTGTGCCTACACCTGAACTCTGATCCGTGGCTACAAAGGCAGGTTAGTGCTCTCAAACAAGGCAGTGGTTACTATGCACATGTCTGTGCTCCAAGC
>PVKS010024180.1:0-31413 GCA_004027875.1 Aplodontia rufa | reverse complement strand
TTGTTTCTAATTGCTGTGTAATATTCCATGGTATAAATGTACCACAGTTTTTGGATCCATTCTTCCAGTGAGGGACATCGGGGTTGTTTCCATAGCCTAGCAATAGTAAATTGTGCTGCTATGAACATCGATATTGCTGTGTCACTGTAATGTGCTGATTCTAAGTCCCCTGGAAAGATACCCAGGAGTGGAATAGCAGTCTGCCCATTTATTTTTAAGACAAGGTCTTGTAAAAAGAGCAGGATGTGAACATGGAAACTATGATGGAAATCAAAATATAGGCTGTTTCCTGGCCAGTCCTTCATCCAGGTCTTAATACCAATGTTGTTCAATTGATTGGACAAATTGGTTATAAAAGGGTCATCTATCCCAGTGTTTCTTAAATTTAAAAACCTTCATGCCCAAAGTATATGTTTTTGAATGCTTGTTTGAGAAAATTAAACTGACAAGCAAGCAAAAACATTGATGCTAACATAGAAGCAAATGTACATAATAAAAATGCATGACTGTACTTGGCTGTAAGATTTTGATTTAGTTCTTCCAGATTGTATATGTATGTGTTTATAGGAAAGTATATACACACACTGGAATAATTTACAATTAAAACCCCATGGGGACTTGGAAACTCTTGAAAATATGGTTTGGAATTTAGTCAGAAAACTACTGATGAAAATAATTTCAGTACGTACACTGAAGTGCTATTTCCCAGCATTCTCTGGTTTTAATAATCACCCATTTAAAACCTTCTTGAACTATAACTCTCATACTGGGAAACAAAAACTAAAATATGTGTTCTTAGACTTAGTTATGAAAAATTGGGGGGGTCTTCCAGAGATTTCCCCTTTTGAGTGGATCCTCTACTTTTGATGCAAAAATTTTATATAGAATTGGAGTCTAGCTTTCCATCACCTGATGTTACCAGCTCTCTACAATTTGCTAGGACTTTTACTTTTCCATGATATTATACCACTTGCTTCACACAATAGATCGAAGCAAAGAATAATAAGAAAGGCCAAAACCTAATCCAACAATAACAACAAAAAAAGAGGATTTAGGGTTTCTTAACTTACTTCCTTTTTAGACCAGTGGTGAAATCAGATTTTCATTAGTCAATTTTAGGTGTCTATTGTTAAGACCTGATGAATTGTACTATTTAAATTCATGACTGTCTCCTGGCTTTATAAATTACTCTTAAAATGGAATTGATTTGTTGGTGGGTAAACCACAGCTAACTTTTCATTAGTGAAAACTACTGATGGATGAATAATGACTCAAAATAAATAACAGCTCCACTTTAATCCACAGTGTCAACATTTTCTCTCACCAAACACAGATCCAATCTGATATTAACTAGTTTCATTTCTCTTCCTACTTTCACTCAAGATAAAGTTGTAATGAGCAATGGCATTGCTACAGTGAAAGGTGAAGCAGAAACTGAAGACAGTGATCTGCCATAGACAATTGACTGGCTAACCAATTAGCACTTGAGTAATTGAAATATCTCTGTAGGGTTTCCACATTCACCACCACTCCACTTTTTTTTTTTTTCAAAATAAACTGGAATCGTAAAATTCAAATAAAACATTATTATTTATTTATTTAGCTTTACAGTCATGAGAATTGAACCCAGGTGAACTTTACCACTGATCTACATCTCTAGTACTTCGCATTCTTTTTTATTTGAGTTAATGTCTAAGTTGCTGAGGGTCTTGCTAAGTTACCGAAGTTGTCCTTGAACTTGGAGTTCTCCTACCTCAGCTTCCTGTGTCACTGGAATTACAGGTGTGCACCACCAAATCCAGCAACAATTATTCTTAACAAACCATAACAGAATGTTTTCGCTTAGTATTACCAAATATTTGATAATCTGATAAATACATCTGTCTCTCTTTCCTCAAGAAAAAAATAGAATTTATGCCAAGCAGGGAAAAACTGTCCCTTATATAACTAAACTATAATTCTGAAAGAAGTTCAATCCATGAAATTTATACAACCTGTTGCTTAACTGATTATTAAGGAAATGTTGTACAAAATTGCTAAGTATAAAAAATGCTTATTGTCTTATGTTTTGGTGTAAATAATAGGTATAATTATTTCTCAGCAGACTTTTTTGGGTTTTGGTCTTAATTTCCACATGACAGTACATTTGTGTTTTTCTTGTTAGTAAATGGAGTTAATAATATGAAGTTCTAAGAAAAAAAGCAAGAAAAATAATCCCATCTCATATGTGCTTAATATGAAGGTACATATGTAGTCTCTATATTTCAGTTTGTCAGGAAATGTCACATGTTATTCACTTCAAAATCTAGCATTTGCTAGAATACTTTCCTTTACTAAGCAAGAGCCCTCTTATTTAAGTCTCTGATCCCTGTTGCTCCTGTATCGTGGATCTTTAGGTAAAAATGGCTATTCTAATAGCTGATCTTGAAACATTCTTAAGTTGGGACTTGATTAGGGATGTCTATATTGTGGACACCTTTCACGACTTTACCCAGTAACCTAAAGCCATAGTGAGTATCAAGCTGAAACAGAAACACTTCTTGGAGTAAAGGACTGGTTTTACTGTTGATTGAAATTTAGTTGCTTTGTTTCTTTCAGTTATGTTTTATGAAAGAAAGAAAGAAAAAAAGAAAGATTAAATACTCATTACTTTCTTTTTCCATTAACCAAGATAACAGAGATCCCAAAAGGGGACATTGATCTTGCTGTATATTAACAGCAGCAACAACAAAATATTATGTTACTAGAGAAAAATGAACTCTATGTATAATGGAGCTCTTCATTATTGTTATTACTCTTTCGAATTTAAAGCAATGCAATCATTGGAATCCTTAACTATTTTAATTAATAGAGGGAAGGTATTTTTTTAACATTCTTCTTCCTTTTAACTAACTAATAAAAAGTAGGATTTTTGGTCCATAGATGAAATATAGAGGGTAAAAAGAAAAATAAATATTTGTATTTATATATCATTTATATTTATAAATATTCAAATATATAAATACTCTTTCAAAACTTCTTGAATGTAGCAACATCAAAGCTATTTTAAATTTCTGATTAATTTTATATTTAAATAAATGATAGACTGAAAACAAAATATTTACTTTTAAAAAATCTGTGCTCTCAGATATATACACCCAATAAGTTACTTCAAATATAAAGTTGCATTATTTCATTTTCTTATAGGAAATAATACATTTATCTTGAGTATTTCACAATTTTAATGAGTTATTATTATATAATTTATGTAACATTCATATACTATTGGTTTTGTTCAAATATTTCCAAAAATCCCAAAGGAAAATGAAATGTTATATTTGAAATAAAGTTTTAATTTTAAAAATATAATGTTTCAAGAAACTGAATTTTTTTAAGACAAGATTTCCTAATTTTATTAATTTATAATTTTCAGTTTTTATTGGTAACAACTGGTCCTTTGTAGTCATATCTTCCTGAACTTAATTTCTTATTTTCTGTGTAACTATCACACAAATCTACTGAAATATTGTAGGAGAGAAGACATTTCTAAAAGATATTCATAGAAGCTAATTTTTAGAGAATCAGTCAAAATTTCAAACCTCACATAATGTGATAACTTTTTGTAAAAATAAATGTGCTATATAAAAGCCTAACAAAGCTTAATTTTAATAACACTTAACTTTGTAGTCAATGTAGTTTGCTTTTGTCTTTATTTCCTTCTCTCTAAGCCTCTTACTGTGTGATCCCTTGGTAGTTTTCTGATTCTGTTTTGGTTTTTCTCCTCCTGATTTTTATTGGCTTCCATCTTTATTGTTTTTGTCCATTTCTCCTTCTTCAGAAACTTCTACATTCCACGGATTTGAAGATGAAGAACCAGACTGTCACTTACAATTTCCAGAGAGAAGCCACACGCTGGTGTAAGTCTGTGGATTCTAGAGGCCAAATGTACAAAAGGTTCAGGTCCCAGCATGGCCGTGGGAGGACCTCTATATACTTCACAATCCTCTCAGAGACAGTAGCTACTTTGAAGTGGCTGTTATGAGAACTGCATTAATTAGTTCCCACAGAGCACTTAAAATTGTGCTCAGTGCATTGGAAACACTCAGAAGTGTTGTTGATTTGTTACTCAATTATCGGGTTAATAGAGTTCAAGATCTTCCTTAACTTCTCTCCCGTTTTAGGAGATCAGGTATTGTTCCTCATTCCCAAGTTTTTATAGATCAATTTTCCTTATTTCTCCTGTATCATTTATCTTTTTCTTTCCAATAGCTCCTTTCCTGAAAGTGCTAGTATGCACAATCTCCAGTGATACTGCAAATACGCAGAAAACCAAACACATTAAACATGTTCACATTCACTCCATAAAAAACATATCAACCCTTCATAGATACTACTTATCTGCTTCTTCCCCTTCAAGGTGAAAATCTTTTAGTTTAGTATGCATTCATTACCCATATGCACATGAGTACTTTCCATTTCAATTAGCTACCAATCAAGTCCACTTTTATGAAATATTCATTTTTTTATGATCTTATGCTTCCAATAAGAAACTGTGATCCAGTATCTTCCTATTTATTCATTTTCCTAGGGGTTGCCAAGCCTAAGAATGTTCAAAACCCTTTGTTTTGATATTCTGTCACAAATGTGTAGTGTAGTTGGTTTTGGGATCCATACAAAACTGAGCTCTCTTATTACATGATGAAAGTCACAATTTCTATTTCTTGATGTTGTTGTGAGGACTAACTATAAATAAATTCCCAGGGAAGACACTTGTTTATTCCTTTTCTAACCAATTAACATGTACAAAACCATTTGATGTTCATTATTGTACTAAAAAGAAAGTTGTTTTAGTTAGCTTTTTCATTGCTGTGACCAAAATACCTGAAAATAACAATTAGAGGCGGGAAGCTTATTTAGGGCACGTGGTTTCAGAGGTTCAGTCCATGGTGAGTTGAATCCATAAATCTGGGCCCAAGATGAGCAGGCATCATGGTGGAAGGGCATGGCAGAAGAACGCATTTCAAGACATGACAGCAAGGAAACAGAAAGAATTCAGCTCACCAGGGATAAATAACTTCAAAGGAATACACTTAGCTCACCAGGGACAAATAACCCCAAAGGAATACACCCAGTCATATTCTACCTGCCTAGGGTTACCACCTACAGTCAGTTGCCTACAGTTAATCCATATCAGTGGATTAATCCAGTGATTAGGTTACAACTCTCATAATCTAAATATTTCACCCCTGAAAATCATTGCATTGTCTAACATACAATTTTTGGTGGGATACCTCATATCTAAACCGTAAGTTAATATTTTGTTTGCATTATAATTATAAATGTGGGAAACATTAACAAAATGTCTGAATACCATTTGAAATTTTAGCTCTGGTAGGACCAGGACTTGTGCCCAAGCAATCTAGCACTGTACTATTAATCCCTGACTTATGTGGTAGCTTCGCTCTTCATTTCCTTTATGTCCCTCCTCTGAATCTACTTATTCTACTGGAGACCCTTGGCCCACTACATACAGTTAACAACCTTGATAACCTCGTAGCAGTTGCTGTCTTGTTGACAATCTGACAAAAATTAGAGTTATAATACCATTTTTTCCCCAGATAAAAGCATGTGTACTAAAGCATGCTTTCACAGATATATTCAGAGATTAGTTTACCCTGTGAAGACTGTTAAGAACTTAACATTAAGCTGGGTGCAGTGGTACACATCTGTAACCCCAGTGACTTGGGATGCTGAGGCAAGTTCATAACTTCAAAGGCAGCCTCAGTGACTTAGCGAGGTCCTAATCAACTTGGTGAGATCCCTTCACAAAAAACAAACAAACAAATAAACAAAACCCTGTACATTAATATTTAACAAATCCTGCTTGTATTACAGTCAGATCATCTATTAAAGTTTTCCCCTCCTTCCCATCCCTTTGCCACTGCCTGGGCATATTGCTTATCATGTTCTTGTTGTTTTGTTTTGTGTTTTACACCATTAAAATGAGTCTAGTGTGGAGATTATCACGTCTGGAGCTAAACAGATTTGGATTAGACCCACAGCTTCACTATTTAATTAGTTGTGTGTCCTTAAGCAACTTATAATTACTTTCCCATTGTAAAATAGGTTACAATAATGCAGATCCTGATTGTGCACACATGAGTGTATGTGTGCTTCCCAGTGTACATTTCCACATTAAAATTCCAAATGATCTGTTAGGAGGTTCTTAAGAAATAGTTCCATTGACAGAATTTCCAAGCTGCATTTGGCCACTGCTTCTTTAAGACAAGTTCATTAATACTATAATGACCACCAAATAAATTCTCTTCCTTGTTAGTCTCACAGTACGTCCTCGATAATATCCCGAGAACTAACATTTTAAAAATATAAGTTTATCGTCTATTATAATTAAACATTTTTGGGGGACCCTTATTGTCTCAATATAATAATTCTTCGCTTAATGGCCTTAATCTAACACCCTGGTTCTCTTAAAGTCTAGTTCCAGATCCAGCAAAATATTTGCTATTTATTTCAAATAAACTTTGTTATGTTTGCTATTATTTTTGCACACATCCCTCTGCTTAGAAAAATCATTTATCTCTGTGGTACACAGTGAATATTAGATTTCTGCCATTCACATGTTGAAGTCCTAGCCCCCAAGGTGTTGGTATTAGGGGTGAGGAAGTGGGGCCTTTAGAAGTTTCCATTTCTACACAGCATGATGGTACCATTCATGAACCAGTAAAAGGGCCTTCATTGGACACTAAATTTGCTTGAATCATAATCTTGGATTTCATGGGTTCCAAAACTGTGAGAAATAAACCTCTGTTGTTTACAAGATACCCAGTCTATGATAACCAAAGCAGACTGCTGCACTCTGGCCAGTAGAAAACTTGTGTCCACATGCATTTCAAGTGGCACATAAACAGAATTAATTCACCCCCTTACTCTCTAAAAAGTGCTCCCTCATCCTACTTATGTATAGGTTTATTTTTTAATATGTTATTAAGAAATTGAGTTATAGTACAATCATAAATGCATTTAATGTAACAATATGATATGCATATACTCTTAAACCAGACTTACCCTCTAGATTCCCCCCTATTCTCCCTCCCTCTCTCCTCCCCCACATACCCCATCCTGCATGTGCTTATTATGGCATGCATTGTTTTGTAAGTACTTACCTTGAACTAATCATTTACTATGAAATGCAATCTTCTGTATACCCAGATCGTTTTCAATACTTTATTCATTTTAAAAATCTCTTCCTGCCACTTCTTCCTTCTAGCCCAAATTTTAGCAAATGATGGCTCATAAATATCCTTCAAATAATGTTTATTAAAATAAATGGTCATATGGTATTTACTACCTCATTTTAAAATAATGAAAGTAGATGAGTTAAATAATTATGATTATTGATTTTGAAGTAATCAAAATTTCCAATAAGTTCTTTCTGCTAGCACATATTTACAAAGGTAGGATAGTTGGAAGGGGATGTCACAAAGTAGCAATTAGTAGTGATAATAAAGGCAACATTATATAGAGATAGATATATATTAAAATAATTGACTGCAGATAAGCAAAATCCTCTAATACAAAACTCTTTAACATGTCACCCCTTCTATAAAATATATATAACACATCGTAGGTCGAACTCTTACATTTTTAGGACCCTTGGTAAGAAACAACATATGGATACTGTATATTGACATATTCTACATCTTTTAACTCACTGATAAGTTCAGTGAGTGGAATATCAATTAAATATGAAGCCATCCTGTGTTTACATAGTATTAGCATATGGTGCCAATAAACACAAAGTTATCCATAATAAATACAGATTTAAAAAAAAAATAAGCTAACAAAAGAAAGCTACAGAACTCATCTTGTAATCATCCCTACCATCTCTCAAGACCATCTGTCTACTTATTAGAAACTCTCATTATATTAACTTTCTCTACCACTGTGTAAAAGAAACTTGATCTCAGATTGGGGTTAAAAGGAAAGCAGACATTATTCCCTAAACATTACTACAACTTTTTTTTTAGTAAGTCAGAGAGATTTACAAATGTTTCTGCCACATAAATGGTAATCATCCTATCAATCCTTCCAAATAAATAATTATGTGTAAAATCTTCCATTTGAATTTCAGCAAAACTGTCAGAATGTTAAATATTATAGACACTTCTTCCTTTCTAACTTCTTTCTATTTTTTAAATTTCATGCTCAACAATATTGAGACATGTATATGATTTCATAGAAATATGTAAATTTATATCAATTTTATATAAATATATATAATAACATATGCATACACAGTTATACATATAGTCTGGCTCAGCTGTCACTTTCTGATCTCTGCAGAGTACATTTTTATTTCTCCAAAATAAGAAATTTTGAGTAAGCAAATCAAAGGTAAGAACTATTTCAAGGCAATTTCAACCAGTTCTTATGTTTCAACATGATTATTTCCAGAGACTTTAAAAGCATAGATTATTTTTATTATTATAGTATCCTTTTCTTTGTTCATTAATATAATATCTTTTCATCTAAACACTCTTGCCAAAATGCTTTACAAATGAATAATGGCATAAAGACAATTCTGAAGTCAAACCTTGATACATCATTGATCATGATCTGGCAATGAACTCCCACAATCTACCAAATGCATGATAGATTTGACCCAGGCTGCCTTAGGTCCATGTATACTAAATTGTGTTTTTCAGGTGTTTGCACTGATTTGTCTCACTTTTGTGTGGATAACAAAAATGTAAACACAGAGAGACCTGAGGTATACGTATGGGGTGATGCTAAAGATGATGTATATGTCTTTATGTGGGTGTATAAATCCATAATTTTGTCTAAAAACATTTCTGTCACTCTTGGTTTGAAGGAAAGACAAAAGGAAGAGAGGATGAAAAGGAAAATGCAAAAATAAGTGGTGTTCCAATTGGTTTACCTTTATCTAGAAAGAAAGGAATGAAAAGTAAGGATAAAAGCTGTAAGAGAACTATTACTCCTCAATCTCTTTTATCTCAAGCACACTTTCATGTGCAGCTCTATTTTTTTTTTTTTTAGCAAGATAAGTTAATATGGGGAAATTACAGAGTTCATGTTTCTAGGTGGCCAACCATTTCAGTGCCAGACATCTTGCCTGTGGTTCAGATGTCATTTAGGGACAGGGTAAAAGAAAAAGAAAGTTAATTTAGTATCAGTCATGATTTATAGAAAGCACCAATTTAAAAATAGGCATAGTGACACACATGTTTGTAATCTAATGTACTTAGGAGGTTGAGGCATTAGGATCACAAGTTCAAGGTCAGCCTGGTCAGTTTAGCAACCACCTGCCTCAAAATTAAAGAGCTGGGGATGTAGCTCAGAGGTAGAGCACTTGCATAGCATGTGCAAGGTCCTACGTTCAATCTCTAGCCTTGCAGAACATTTTAGTATGATTTGCATAATAAAATTGAAATTAGGAGGAGCATATTTAATTTTAAAACAAAAATGACAGAACACGTGAGAAATCTAGTATTCCAATGCTTTTTTTCCTGTTGGATGAAAACATACCTTGGACTATATAGTAGCACTTTAGAATTAACTTCAGGGAAAAGAAGTAAAACATTTCCCAGTATCCCCAATTTTTTATTCTGTGTTCTTGATTAGAATCTCTCTCTCTCTCTCTCTGCATTTAAAAACACTTAAATAGTTGTTAGCATGACATAGAGTTGTACCTTCTTATTTGCAGGAGGTATGTTCCAAGATGCCAGTCGATGCCTGAAATAGTGAATACTACCAAATCCTACGTGTACTATGCTTTTTCCTGTTTTTTTCCTTTCCATGGTAAAATTTGATTTGCAAATTAAACACAGTAAAAGATTAACAAAAATGACTGGCAATAAAGCAGAGCATTATATCAATATGATCTAATAAAAGTTCTGAAAATATCTAACTACTCTGATCGCCCTTCTTGGAATGAGGTAACATGAGACAATACTCAGGCAATGAGATGAACAGAGATGACAGCGTAGGCATTGTGATGCAGCATGAGACTACCACATGAGTTACTTGAACAAAAGCACTGCCTGACAGTTTATCTGCTGAGACAGCTACTAGGTGAATAATGTACACAGCCTGAGTGTACTAGACAAACGAATGCATCAATCCCAGGCAGGTTGATGTGGGACCATGTGAGATTTCATCATGTTATTCAGAATGGTGTGCAATTTGAAGCTTAGTGACTATTTATTTCTGGAATTTTCCATTTCATTTTTGGACCTTGACTGTATTGAAACCTCAGAAAGCAAAACCAAGAGTAAGAGGTCACTATTATATAGATAAAAATAAATATATGCAGTTGACTCATGTCCACCAGATACGCATCTAGATTCAGCCAAACATGGATTGAAAGAATCTGAGAAAACTTGCATCTATACCAAACACATAAAGACATTTTTAGTCTTTATTCCCACAATGGTACGGTATTGTGATATTTGCATAGATTTTGCTTTATATTAGGTATAATCAATCCAAAGATGATTTAATGTAAAGTCTTCCCTAAATATCATAAGGAATTTATTATTATAGGACTCCTCTCCCCAGCCACCAAGAACACTAAAATGCATAAATGTTCAATCCTTTATATAAAAGTGACATAGTTTTGCAAATAACCTATATATACCCTCTCATTTAATATAAATAATGAAAGCTCTACTCCCTTCCCATATACCTTTGATGAGTTCTGTCAGCCATTCTAGCAAATGATCAAAACCTGAGGAGGGGATAATAGGAATTTCTGACTTCTAGCTGGCTGGTTAGAAGCACAGGTGACAGCTTGGATTTGTGATTGATGCCTGGATTGGGGTAGTCTTATGGGACTGAGCCCTTCACAGGTGAGGTTTGCGCTAACTCCAGGTATGTTGTATCAGAGTGTGTAAATTTTAGGACACCTGCTCAGTGTCTGCTGAGAACTGGATAGTTGCTAGGTGTAGAGAAAATCCCTACACATCTGGCACCTAAAGTATTGTCAGTATAGAGAAAAAAATCATGTGTGCGTGTGCTTATTCAATCAGCTATATCAAAAGAAATATAAGTTAATGAAATTTCAACAAAGAATAACATGTAAATGTGTGTCTATGCAAATATATACACATATATTTACACAACTGCACACACACTTATGTATGTGTATACACACATATACCATTCAAAGAAAAATTATTGGTAAGATTGATATATTTTTAGAATATTCAGTAAGTAAAGGTAATAAAATAAAACTGGACAATATAATCATCTGTCATATACTCCTTAGTAGCTAATTATATGAATTTAAAATAAGAAAAATATAAAAGTATTTTATTATTGAATTAATAAATAAAAGTGAGGGGCTGGAGCGGTGGCTCAGCGGTTTCGGCGCTTGCCTGGCAAGCACGAGGACCCTGGTTCAAACCCTAGCACCACGTACACAACTGAATGTTAGAGCAGCTAGGGCCATGTGAAAAACTCAATAAAGTTGTTTCCCCCTTTCTGTGTCTCTCTCTCTTACTGTCCCTCTGTCTTTAAAAAATAAATAAATAAATAAATAAATAAATAAATAAAAGTGAATAATCTCCTTAAACAAATATCAAACTCTGTCAAACTTGGGAGACTGAGGTAGGAGAATCACAAGTCCAAAGCCAGCTTCAGCATCTTAAGGAGATCTTGTGTCAAAATAAAAAATCTAAAGGTTGGAGTGGTGGCTTAGCGACTCCAGCGCTTGCCTGGCATGCGCAAGGATACGGGTTCAAACCCCAGCACCATGTACACAACAAAGTGCCCGAGCAGTGGGGGCCACATGAAAAACTAAATAAAGTTTGATTCTGTCTTCTCTTTCTCTCACTAGCCCTCTGTCTTTAAATTGAAAAAAAAAAAAAAAAAAAAAACCTCAGTGGTTAAGTGCCCCTGGGTTCAATCCCAGGTACGAGAGAGAGAGAGAGAGAGAGAGAGAGAGAGAGACAGACACACACACACACACACACACACACAGAGGGAAGGAAGGGGAGGAAAGAAGAAAGATAGCTGATTAACTGATGGCTTGGCTTTCCTCCTTACTACTTTACCCCTCCAAATACTTGGGAAAGAAGATTAGTTGATAAGATCTTGATAATTCTTAATAACATCTTCTGAACAGCAGCAACTGGACAGAAGGAGTCCAGATCCATGTGTAAGGAGCCCTAAGGAAAACTTAAGTCAAATCCCTTGAGACAAGGCAGGAGGACTTTGCAGATTGCTAGGACACCAGGAACTGGTACAATTGTTTTAAACCTCCCATAAGGCTAAATTCTAAACTTAGACAACACCATTTCAGAAGAAAGAGCAGAGAGAATACCTTTCAGAAACACTTGTAAACAGAGGCACAGAAACCAAGTTCTCCAATTCTAAATAATAAGGGGAAAAAATAACTGAATTCAAATATGATGAGAAAGGAGATCACTTGAAATTTCCTGCCTTCCATGAGAATAAATGCAAGGTCTAATTAGACTTACTATTTTGGCCACAGAAATAAGAATGAAAAGCTGGACAAGTAAGTAAACGTTGCATATTAAAGAGATGTGTTTTATTTCTATCAGTTCAACTTTATTAACCAGCACATAAAGGTGAGGTATCCTGGTGTTTGCCTATCTTCTCCCAGCTTATTTCACTTAGCTTGGTACCCTACAGATTCATGCATGCTGTTGCAAATGACATGATTGCTCTTCCTTTTTAAGGCTGATTAGCATTCCTTTGTGTGCTTACACCACATTTTAAAAAATCTATTAATCCTCTGATGGACATTGAAGTTGTTTCCATATCTTGGCTGTGGTTAATAAGTCCCTGACTGACTGATTTCTGTTGCTTTGGATATACTCAGAAGTGGTACTATTAAACCATATGGTACTTCTACTTTTACATTTTTAAGAACCTCCATCTTGTTTTCCATAATCGTTGTACAAATTTATATTCTAACTTACAGAGTATGAGTTCCCTTTTCTCCAAATCGTCTCCAACACTTACCTTACCTTTTATTTCTTTGATTAAAGCCAACTAGATGCAGGGGTGGGGAGAGTATAGGAAGGGAGGGAATGAGGAGTTGTGGATCAAAGGGTATAAAGTTTCAAATAGGAGGAATATGTTTTGACTTCTATTGCACAGCTGTCAATAATAATGCATTATATATTTCAAAATAAATGAGAAAACTTCAAATTTCTCACCAATAAATAAACAAAGAGGAAGTCAGGTGATGGACATGTTAATCCAACTAATCATCTAACTTCATATATTTATACATATATATATCACATTGTACCCTATAAATGCATACAATTATGATTTACCAATCAAACATAATATCAATCTCTTATTTAAAGAGAAAGGGACACACAGTGAGAGAAAGAGAGAGAGAAAGAAAAAGAGAAAATTAATTTTTTTTAGCTTTTCATGTGGCTTTCACTGCTCCTACACTTCCTGTATACATGGTGCTGGGGTTCGAATCCATATACTTGTGCATGCCAGGCAAGCACCCTAACTGCAGAGCCACTGTTCCAGCCCTCAATAATCTTTTTAAAAAGAAAGAATAAGACTTTTGTCCTTTGGTTCCATGCAGGATTTGGGTCTGTGTGCTCATTAATGAAGGAATGGCTGTGATTTCCTTCTGATAGTAAAATTGTTAGCATTATGCATCCCTCTATCAATCCTCTCACTGGAAGCTGTTCATTCCTTCTCTCTCTATAGAGCAGCCTTTTGTCTCCAGCTTAGGCTAAGTGTCATAGTCAGTCACTAAGTAATCATCCTGCCTGTTATATATTATTTTGTCCCTGTGAAAAAGGTAGAGAAAAGCCAACCCAGTCCACTTAGTAGATTCCTTCAGCTCATTCATGTGCATTCAGATATTCTTTTATTAATCTATTGCTAGTTCCAATAGATGGAGTGGAAAAAAATGAAATTTCTTTGATTGTATGTCATTAAAAAATCAAAATAAATTAACCTGAAATAAAATTATCTGATTTGACAGTTATATTTTTCTGAAATTCTAACCCCCCCACAAAAAAAAAAAAACGACAGGAGGGATATTTCTCTAGTGCTTGACACTGGGAAGAGAATATTTGATGATCCAAGAACATTAGGAAAGCCATTAACAAGGCACATGAACCACTTTCCAAAATATTTTTGAAATGAAAATTAATGGGTAGTCTTTTCTGAGAGTTCTTTCATAGTTGAATGCAGCTGGATGAGATTCATTTGCTAGGAGAAATTTTGTTTATGTTGCTTTTGAGTTCATTAAGCAAAAAAATTGAAAACAACTAGCTATAAAGCTGATGGAAAAGAACACAAAACCAAAAGTTGATATGCACTTCACTTTAAAATGCATTTTGAAGTAGATTATTTACATTAAATACTACCATTATCTCCACCACCACCAAAAATTACAAAAAACAAAATAAAGCAACTCTAAAAACCCAAAAATATATATTTACTATATGCAATAACAGTTTCAAAAAATCGATCCTTTTTTCTAACTTCTTGAGATACAGTTTTAGGTTGTGTATTAGAGACCAGTATGTTTTCATGTAAGCATGGACATTTAGAAACTTACCTCTCTGTACTACTTTTGCTATACCTCAGAGATTTTGATATATCTGTCTCCATTTTCATTTGTTTCAGGAAATTTTTGTTTCCTTCTTGATTTCTTCTTTGATCCATTGCTTCTTCAAAAGAAAACTGTATAGGGGCTGGAGTTGTGGCTTAGTGGTTGGAGCACTTGCCTGGCATGCGCAAGGACCCAGGTTCAAACCCCCCAGCACCACATATACTCTCTCTCTCTCTCTCTCTTAAAAAAAGAAAAGAGTAAGCTGTTTAATTTCTATGTATTTGAATAGCTTCCAAAGTGGTATTTTTGTTTTTGTTGCTGTTATTGATCACTTTTGTTGGATTGTGACTAGAAAAGATACTTGATATGATTTCAATACTATGAAATGTGTTGAGATTTGTTTTATGGCATACCATATGATCTATCCTAGAGAGTGTGCTGATAAGAAGAATGTGTATACTGTGGCTATTTGATGGAATGGTCTATGGTTATCGATTAGGTCCATCTGATCAACGGTGAAATTTAACTCTGCACTTTGTGTTGACTTTCTGTCTGACTAATTAGCTGATTGTTGAAGCCCTGTTATTTTGTATTAGAATCTATGTCTCCTTTTTATCTATTAATATGTGCTGTATATATTGGTAATATGAAGTTACAGGTATTAATTATTTCTGCCTGCTGAATCAGTTATCAGTTTATCATGACACACAGATTTCACTTGCCTTTTTTTAACTGCTATTTTTAAAGTCTGTTTATTTGATATAAGTATGGATATCCCTGAATTCTTTTGGATCCCATCTGCATGGAATACTTTATTCAATGTCTTCAATTTCAAATCATGCATTTCCTTAAAAGTGAAGTGAATTTCTTTCAAGGAACATACAGTTGGATCTTGTTTATTCATCCAATCATTCACTCGTGTTTAAGCTGGAGAATTGAATCCATTTAATAATTACTTTGTAGGCAATTATCATTAGTTTAATGTCTTATATAGCTGTCTTTTAACTTATTTTAGAATTTTATTGTGGTTCATTTCTTTTTCTTTCTTATTTTTAGTCTTTGTAGATAAGTGATTTACTCTACATTGAATCAGTTAAGAACAACAACAAAAAAGTCTTTAATCAAAGAGAAGTCCAAGAAGAGATGGTTTCACTGCAGTTCTACCAAACATTTAAAGAAAGACCAATATCAATTCTCATAAATTATTTTTAAAAAATTGAAGCAGAGGGAATTCTCTCAAACATATTTTATGAGAACACTGTTACTCCAATACCAAAACCAGATAATGGTGAAACAAAACAAGAAAATAATAGAACAGTACCTGTGACAGACATATATGCAATTTTCCTCAACATAATCCAAAAGCTCATTGGAAATATTCAACATAATCAGGTGGGATTTATCCCAGGGATTCAAGAATGACTTAATATATGCAAATCAATAAATGTAATATGCCAGCACAAAAAGATGAAGGATATGAACCACATGATCATTTCAATAAATGCAGAAAAAGCATCTGATAAAATTTAACATCACTTTATGATAAAAAAATATAGAGGGAACATGCTCCAATGGCCTAAAGGTCATATATAACAAATCAATAACTACTGTACTGAATGGGGAAATCTGATAGAGTTCTCTCAACATTATGCTAGAAGTCCTAAACAGAGCAATTAGGTAAGACAAAAAAGTAATAGACCTCCAAACTAAAAAAGAGGAGGCCAAATTGTTATTGTTTGCAGATGAAATGATTTTATATATAGAAAATCCCAAAGACTACTCCAAAAGATACTAGAACTAATATACAAATTCAGCAAAGCCTTGTAACACAAACAACATTCAAATACATCAGTAGTGTTACACATCAATAACAAATAATCTGAGACAGAAAGTGAGAAAACTAACCTATTTGTAAAAGTTATAAAGAAAACCCCAGAAATAAATTTACTCAAAGATATGAAAGATATCTACAAAGGGAATTAAAAAAAAATGATGAGGGGCTAGAGCAGCGGCTTGGTAGCTATGGTACTTGTCCGGCATGCACAAGTACACATGTTCAAACCCCAGCACCCACATACACAACTAAGTGTGAGAGCAATGAAAGCCATGTGAAAAACTCAATAAAAATTGATTGTCTCTCTCTTTCTCTCTTTCTCTCTGTCACTGTCTTTCTCTTTTTAAAAAAAAATGATGGAAGAAATTGAAGAGGACACAACAATATGGAAACACACCCCATGTTCATGAATTGGAAGAATCAATATTGTCAAAATTGTATATTACATTTATTGATTTGCATATATTAAGCCATTCTTGAATCCCTGGGATGAATCCCACCTGATCATGTTGAATATTTCCAATAAACTTTTGGATTCTGTTGATTTAATGTAATGCCTATCAAAAACATTCTTCAAAGAATTAGGAAAAAAGTCCTAAAAATTGTATGGAACCAAAGAATTAAAAAAGAAAGAAAGCAAGCAGGAGGCATTACCCTCACTTAACTTCAACATTCTCCAAAACCATAGTAATAAAAACAGCATGGTATTAGCTTTAAAACAGACACATGGACCAATGAAATGAAATAGATAACCTAGAAGTAGACTTGCACATTTGCAACTCACTTGACAAAGTTGTAAATGCACATATTGAGAAAGGACAGCCTCTTCAATAAATGGTTGTGGGAAAATTGGATATCCTTGTGCTGCAAAATAAAAGTAGACCCCTATAATACCAGTTACAAAAAAAAAAAAACCCTCAAAATGGATTAAAGACTTAAATGTGAAATCTGAAACTAGGAAACCATCAGAAGAAAATGTATGGGGAACTCTTTAGGATGTGGGAATACAAAATAATTTCTTTTGGACAAAATGCCAGAAGCATAGGAAATAAAAGCAAATAAAAAAAGAGAAAAGAAAAGAAAAGGGGGTACAAAACAGATTACATCAAACTAAAAACTATACAGCAAGGGAAAATATCATCAAAGAAAAGAGACAGTCTGTAGAATGGAAGAAAATATTTACAAACTATACATGTAATAAAAGACTAACATTTATAATATAAAGCAAACTAAAAAATCAATAGCAAAATATAACAAATAACAATTAAAAATGGGCAAGAGATCTAAGGAGACATTTCTCAAAAAAGACATACAAATTGACAGCAGGTAGGAGAAAAAATTGTTCAATACTGCTAATTATCAGAGAAATGCAAATAACAACCACAATGAAATATTGCCACACCAAAGTAAGAGTGGCTCTTATCAAAAAGACAAAAACGTGAGACATGTTGGTAAGGTTGTAGAGCTGAGGGAAACCTTACGCACTGTCAACTACTGATGCCAATTCATAGAAATCGCTATGCAAGTTTTTCAAAGAATGAAATCCTGTTACCTGTGTCAACTTAGATGGAACTGGAAGTTAGTTAAGTGAAATAAGTCAGGCACAGAGACAGGAGCCACATGATTTCAGTCACATGTGAATCCAAAAAGTTGATCTCATAAAATTGAAAGTAGAATGGTGGTCACCACAGGCTGCTGAGAATGGGGAAAGGATGCTTAAAGCTGATGAGTGGGTTCTAAGTTGCAATTGAATTGGAATAAACTGGTGCGCCATTTCACAGTGGGAAGACAGCAGATACCAACACTGTACTGCATATTTCAAAATTGACAAGAAAGAACTGTGTATGATTTTTCCATAAATATGTGAGAAATGTTAAAAAGAGAGACATTTTAAACATGATTACACAGTGTGTACCTATATTGAAACCTCATATTATGTTTGACATTTGTGTTTTATGTACCAGTAAGAAAGATTAATTTAGAAATAATAAAAAATAAAATAATAAGAAAACAAAAGAAAAGCAATCACAAGTAAACTGAGTGACTTTATGGCAAAGTTGAAGTGAAGAAATCTACATGGCTCACATAGAAAATGTTAAGAGAACATGGTAACTCATGAGGTTTCAGAGTTAATTAGGAACCTTGCTTTCTGTGTCTATGGATTTATCTATTTGGCACATTTTATATAAAATTGAATCATGCAACATGCAACCTTCTGTGGCTATATATTTTTTTTACACAGCATAACATTTCAAAGGTTCGCCCATGTTGCCTACATGTATCAGTACTTCATCTTTTAATAGCTAAATAATAATACATCATATGTGTACAGCATGATTTATTTTCATTCATAAGTTGATAGGCATTGGACTTGCTTCTCTCTTTTTCTTATTGTGAACAGTGCTGCTATAATCATGCATTTAGAAGTGTTTGTTTTAGTGTCTTTTTTCAATTTATTTTTGGTAGGATGGTTTTATTTTTATTTAAATGTGATAATCTACATAAGGATTTGAAGCAAAGAAGCACAAAATAATTTACACTTTTAAAGGATCATGCTTCCCACTGCTAAGAGGATGAAGGAGATGGTAATCTCCGTGATACATCACAGTGAATTGGACTAGGATAGTAGCAGGAGTCAAGGTGAAAAATAATAGAATTTGACATTTGACTTGAAGGTAATGCCAGGGGAACTTACTGAGTGAGCGTATGTGAACATAAGATAAATTATCTTTCAAGAATGACTCCTAAATTTATAGACTAAACATTATGATGAATAACCATGTCAGTTATTGATACTGATATTTTTTTTGAAGTAGGAGAAAAGCAAGTTTGTTAAAGAAAATCAGCAGTTCTTATTTGAAAACTCCCAAGTTAGAATTCTTGTTAGACATTACCACACAGAAGAATAGTAAATAAGTACAGCAGGGACTGTGATTCCTTTCCAAACTTGGAAGCATGATAACGGATGGAACCATTTGCTAATGAGTGCACTAACTACTAGGACACTTTGTCTTTTAAAGAGACATGAGACACTGAGATGCAGCTTGAAGTAGACAGAAAAAAAAAAAAAGAAAAAAAAATCAAATTGGATGTAAAGTGAAAAAATACCTTCAAAACTGAGTAACTAATTGCCTGGACCAGATTCTGTAAGGACAGAGAAATGACCATTTAATTTGTCACAATGAATATTATTAGTATTCTTGATTAGAGCAATTTCTGTGGACTGGAGTGGCTTCAGGAAAGGAAAGCAAGTGAGGGAGAAGAGAATGAGTTTGGATAACTCCTTTTAGGTTTTGCTCAGAAAGGGAGAGTTGGAAGTGAAAGTGTTTGCAATAGGAGAGGTGGTTCAGCTCCTTGGAAGGATGCTACAGAGAAAGAGAGAAGCCTCACATATGTGAGTGTGCACAAGCACACATACTTTGGGGTATAACTAAAAAGAACTGTACAGATGGCAAGGAGGCCTTGAGTAAACGTGAGGACAGTCCCATTTTGCCATAGAAGTTAAACAGTACACAGGTATAGATGCAAACAGAGCTGGTAATGGGAAAGTGAGGCGGGTCTCCACTGATTGCGTCTGTTTTCCAAGAAAAATGAAGAACTCTAGAGAATTGTATATAACATTTAAATCAAAAGAAAAATAAAGAGAGACTTGTATCACAGTGAAAGGATACAGATGCTTCCTGTACAGTACAAGTGCACGACCCTTTACCAGCATTCCCCGGAATGTGATATGTATTATTCAGAGTGTTTGGAATTTTAGAGAGACAGTATTATGCATACATATGTTCTACATTTCACAACCAGAAAGGTCTTGGGGCAGCACCTCATAATAAAAACCATTCATATCTATAATAAAGGTAACAATAGCCACATTTAGTGTAATTAAAAAAAACACAATAACAAAAATTCCATACACCATTCTTGTTTAATTTTGATTCCTATAGACTTAACAAATATATCTTAGTTTTCAGAACTTTTCATATTCCATAACTGTAAGTGAAGTCCTGTGGATCCTTAATTAATCGTGTTTCCTTGGTTAACTAGTTTCTGAATGTTAATTGAGGCTCCAAGTACAAAACAAAGTACATAATTAAATAAAGTTTTAGAAATGCCACATACTAAATCACCTTCCTGGAGATTCCCGAGGCACAGTGTTCTGGGAAGACACAGCTCTTAATCTTTAACTTGTAAGGAGACACTTCTTCCAGCCCTGTCCTCCTCCACTCACCCTGGCTCCAGCACCACCATTAACATGTCCCCACTAATTCTTCCACAGGCTGGGATAAGAGCAAGGTGGAGACTGCTTAAAATAGTGAGGAGAGATTAGAAAAGTAAGCAAAATCTCAAAAGTACATAAGGTACTCCTATATAAAATGCTTTCAGTAGCTGTGTAGTCATAGATGTGGAAACTGAATAAACTGTGAATACTTAACTGAATATTCTGAACAGTTTTCACAGTATCAGTTAAATTCAGGAAATTGTAATGTTGCCTTTATGGAATTTTAACAAGTAAAATGCTCACTATATGCAAAGATATAATATCTTATTCCTATAAATATTAATTTCTGGCAGATAGTACAATAATTTTGAGTCCTATATGATAATTCATTTTACATATGAATTTAATCTAAATTTCTCGTTCTACTCCAACCCTTGGTTCTCCTTGACTAACATTATCTTAAGTCTGTACTATCAATCATTAATGAAATTGGAAAGCTTGTGTTGGAATGAGGATTACAGTGGTTGTATTTTACAAAAGAAAGAAAGGTAATTAAAACATTTGTACCCAGAAAATATTTATTTTTTTAAATATAACTTTTATGCTGAGTTCACATTCTCTTGGTGAATCAATTTTAACTTAAGAGTTAAAGCATATTCTGTATATAGGAGAAAAACTAGTAATGTTTGGGTAATACTAAACTTACTTGCTAGCATGATAGTATTAAACCAAGGCAAATATGTGTTTACCAAGTGCTAAGAGTCTAATTACTATTAAAACCATTTTAATCTTGCACTTTCAAATTTAATTGAATATTTAATTGATAAAAATTAAAAACTGCTTGGCATATTTGTTATGGTATAACAAGGTATTAAATATGTATATAGAATTATTATAGGTAAATTATTGTTAAACCAAGTTACTATTATTAATCTATATTATAGTTCAACGTTTATACTGGGGCTGGAGCAGTGGCACAGCTGTTAGAATGCTTGCCTGGAATGCACAAGGATCTGGGTTCAAACCCTAGTACCACATACACAACTAAGTGTCAGAAAAACAAAAACCAGATGAAAAAGTAAATGAAATTGATTCTCTCTTTTTCTCACTCTGTCCCACTCTCTTTAGAAAAAAGAAAGTTTCTTCTGCTATGCAAGAGAACTGTTAACCAAAGAATATTTTAATAATTTTTTTCTGTTAATTTACTAAGCTGCTTTGACTCAAATGATGACACCTGTATTTGATCAAATCAGAGTTAATTAGACTTTTATTTTTATTAAGCTAGCGTTTTCTCTCTCCTGAGAAATAAATTCTATCAGAATCTTCATCCTGAAGTTCACTCATGATGCTAAATAATTCTCAGCCAAGTTTTAAACTTACTTTGATAATCTGATATGTGACTTTTTTAAAGCAGAATTCTTTCATGAAAAATTATATAAAAAGCTTCACTAATATCATCTCTAGTCATAAAGGAAACTTAAGTTACCATTATCACTCATTGATATCACTTCCCAAAGTAAGTAAAGAGGTTCAAAGTCTAAACAGAGTATTAACTCTTCTATAAGATTTTTTTTAAAGTCTGTATGCTAATCATCTCATCTAATAGAAATTCACTGCTTAGAACCCTGAGTAAAGGAGTATATTACTAGTTTTTATATTTTTAATATTGATATTTGGTTTCAAAAGTGTTCAATAAGATTGTAAATAGTATCTCAAACTCTCAAAAGGTAATATAAGATTTCTTTTTACTGTCATTCAGAGTACTTTTACAGAATACCTGGGAGAAAATTGTGTGACCAATTTAGGAAAACTATCTGGATGAATGATGAATAGTTTTTTTTTTCCTTTTTTTTAAAGAGAGAGAGGGAGGGGGATAGAGACAGAAATAGAGAGAAAGAGAATCAGTTTTACTTAGATTTTCATCTGGTTTTTGTTACACATTTGGTACTGGGGTTCCTACAGGGATCCTTTCACATTCTAGGCAAGATGAGCTACTGCTCTAGCACACAAATAAAGTTTTTGTCTGAGAAAACAACAATACTGCCATATTTGAAAAACACATCAGATGGAATTATAAAGAGTTCAAACATTTTTGGAAAACAATTTGACAGCATGTAGTAAAGACTTAATGAATTTATACTCTTAATCTCAGAAATTTTACAAGTTGAGATTTTTATCTTGAAGAAATTACAAACATCAAAAGAGTTGTAATCAGAGATGCTCATTTTTATTTATAATAGAGAAAGTAGATAATTAAAATTCTAAGCTAAATGAATAGATTTATAACTGATTTTACATTTACTTTATGAAAGCTTACTATTATAGAATCACTGCTGAAAAATTATACAATACTATGAAAAATACTAGTAAGGAAATATTTAAGACACAGAAACTCTAGAATAGATAGCATTAAATTAGAATTCAGTCTATTTTTATTCATCTTTATCTTCGTAGTAGAGTGAGCAACCATCCTAATTTGCCAGAGACTGACAAGTTTGCAAGGATGTGAGACTTCCTTTAATAAAAGTAGAATGTCTCAAGAAAACCAGGGCAGTTGATCATTTTACTTTGTAGAAACTTGACAAATACTGGATAAATTATTTAATAAGTTAAGACTAAGATGAATACGTGGCATAGTTTCAAATACCATACATGCTTTTATTTTGTTAAAAACTGCCCAAGATTAGTACATGCAAAATTTTAACAATAACTATGTCAAGAAATAAGGAGGATTTTTGGTGTCTTTTTCACTTTTCTATATATTAAAAATTTTATATAAGTGTAGAGCAGGCCCAAGATGGCTATAGTTAGGCTCCTAGAGTCTTCAGGTAGGCGGTTTTTAGTACGTAACCAAGTTTGTACACCTTGATTCAGCACATGTACTGTCATAAACATTTGCTTGTGAGCATGTACTCACTTATGTAACCTATTGGTAATGTGCCATCTCTGTCTATTCTACACGTATAAAAAAGGCCTATGGAATGATTCAGTGGGGCAAGAGATAGGGGCTGTTACCACTTCAAATAGAGCACTTCTACTATTCCACCTGTACCTAACATCATTGTTCACTTATGGAGCCCTGAACCTTGCTTCATGGGCCTCAGCCAC
Organism: Aplodontia rufa; assembly: GCA_004027875.1. NCBI lineage: Eukaryota > Metazoa > Chordata > Mammalia > Rodentia > Aplodontiidae > Aplodontia > Aplodontia rufa. The sequence goes on along the minus strand of PVKS010024180.1, from coordinate 7,671 downwards.
ACCCTGACGATGACGAATTTTCATTTCATATTAAAAAAATATATATATATGTGTATATATATATATATACACAATATATATATACACATACACTAAGAGGACACTTCAATTTTGACTGACAGTTTGAAGCACCAACAAAACAATGACAAGTTGTGTCTTATAAAAAAGAGCATTTTAAAATAAAAATCTCAAGCTATATCATAAGTTTCTATATTGGTTTTGATCTCTATTGGCATTTATGAGTCCAAACAGTGAATTCTAAGAGGGAAATTCAAATACACACATGGCTCTAACATAAAATGATGATTTAAATTTTATACAAATTAGTGTTTTCAAGTATTAAAAAAAGATTCCTCTTTAGTATAAAACCAATGCCATTAAAACTTTTTAAAGTGACTTCTTAAGTTTTTAGAAAAAATATTCATTTTATAAATCATTTCCTTATTGTTTTTTGGTCATGGCCCCTTTCAATAATCTACTAATAATTATGAACCTTGTTCCCATAAAATTACATAAACATATAAAATTCTATAAATAATTTCATGCTGTTGGAACAATAATGCTGAAAATCTTTACTACAAACATTCAAACAAAAAAATCATCTTTTCCACTTCTGAATATATTTGCCCATGTGTGTGATATTACATTGCAATTAACCAAAACTGCTCATACACAGAAAACAAAATCTCAGGGCAAGTATCTTCTGGTCCCAGTAGTCTCAATTAAATTTCAAAGGATCTCATTCTTTAACTTGAAAAGCAAGGAAAATACAAAAATAAGATATTTGAAACTTCTACTTCACTATGATGTGGAAAACATGATTTCCTTCCTTCAGGATGGATGAAAACAAATCAATATATATATATAAGCAGCACTGCGGAGAAATGAGAGATAATAAAGGCACAGCAGTTGTTTAATAACTGCATGCTTTAAATGTAACACATCATCTAAGATAATTGATTTTTTATAAGAAATTAAGAAACATTTTTGATTGTTACTCACTTTCATTTTTTCAAGGGAGTAAGTGCTGGCATATTACAGTGTGATCTGTGAGGCCAACGAATCCCATCCAGGAGAATGGTCCAGGGAGCATGTGGCACAAGTTGATTTAATTACTCCAAAGTATTTGAACTCAAGGGGAAATATTACCCCTTAGCTTCCAGGAGCCATCAAGCCAGACTTGTGAAGAGAAGTCTGATGACATGACATGACAAATTTTCTTCAAGTCCATAATACATGAACAATAAATTGCATTATAGTTTTCTTTTACTTTGTTCTTTTTTCTTGATCAAGTGTTAGATTTCCTGATGTTTTGCAACAGAAAATGTCGTAACTGCTGTGCTCACATCACACAACTAGTGACACAGCTGGAATTTCAACGCAGGTCTTCTAACTCTAGGAACTGCAAAATTCCAAGTCACTTTGCAGAAAAAAAAAAATAATAGCTAGAGCAATGCAGTCATTTACTCTGTTTCCTAAAACCATCAGGCCTTCACTACCATGGGACAGACCACTGTTTATGGTGCTGCCAATAAAACCAAGATCCATTTCTTCATCAACTTTCCTCCCCTACTGTGGATAAGAATAGAATAAACATGATTTCTTCCAAGAAGCTTAATCTTTCCAACAGTATTAACACAAAGCAATGCACACCACCGTGATTTTTATAAGTTAATGATAAATATTTTTAAGGATGTGTACATTAGGAACTTTGACCTAAACACGAAACCTCTACCCTACCCAAGGGAATTTCTCACATAGACTTAGGGAGAGCCTTAGGACCAGGGCCCAGGTCTTTCCACCCTTGTATCTTACCCTTTTGACTATGTCATGTTACAAATAGATCTCAATCCCCTTCATTTAGGGATGATGCTTCCTAATGTACTCACTCTTTCACATCCTCAACACAATCATTTTCATATGATGGTGTTAAGCCTACATATGGCTACGCAATCCTACTGTGTCATACAGCACATACTAAATTAATAGGCATAACACCCAAAATGAGTGATGAAATATTAGTTCAAAGAGGGAAGATATCAAGCACAATGGAGCTATTTGATAATCACTAGGACCGAAGCACACAGCTAAGATATGATGGATAAGCCTCTTGCAAAGCTTTCAGAGTTTTAGCAGCATGGTTCTCTCTTAAATAACCACATTTGTTATAAGATAATCCTCAGATAGGATCACCTGCTCACTGACTCTCCATCAGCGTGAGAGTGTGAGACAAGAGCAGAAAGGGTCAATTGGACAAGGAGAATGTGTTCGCTGCTAGCCTGACACAGCAATGCATTTAGACTCTCATATTCACTGCAAAGCATTAGACCTACTGTGATGGGTGCCAGAAGTCACAATGACCTCTTGTAAGTACATTATTTCAGACTTTGAAAATATCGCAGAGAAAAGTAATTTACTAGATGGAATCAGAGTGATCTAAAAGAGTTTGGGGCTTCCTGGATCCTGGCTTCTCATTCCCCATCTCCAACACATATGACGAGGATCTTTATCTCATCAACCTCTGGACAACTTCCAGAATGTGCAAAGCAGCGGAAATGTACTTTGTAGTACAGGGTTATCCTGCTTCTCCTTGTGGCAGACGCAGACACAGATATAAAGTTCCTGGTCTCCTGTGTTGCTATTTTTATCACAAGTTAAAAAATTCCACACCCCCTCTTGTTCTCTCTCTCACACACACATACTATGACAAGACATCTTATATAAAAGAAATGAAGTTCTTGGTTGCAAAATTGAAGTAAGAACTAATGTATCTTAAAGGCATGACCATATATTACTGTATTTATAGTAGAAGAAATTTTAAAAACCATGGCAGGCTGGGGTATCATGCAGAGTGTGTGCTTAGCATGTGCAAGGCCCTGGGTTTGATCCTCCAAAACAAGAAGAAGAAGAAAAACTGTTCAAAAACAGGTTAAAATAGGTATCATAATAGCATGTAAGAGTAATGATCAGTGGATCATCACATTTTCAAAAACCATGGAATCTAAAAGATATGAAAAGGCTCGCATTGGTCATTAAGCCTAGTTACTATTACATACTGTAGTAGTATGCTAAGTCTAAAAGAGAGGGAAAATGCTAGAAGTGCTCAATATGCCCAGATACATTTTATATTATAACACATGCAATAATAATTTCCAAATGACAGAAATTCTATTAAATAACAAATATAAAGAGAATGAAGTATTTGAAAACATTAAAACGTAATAGTATTATATAGCAATGATATTATTATAGTATTATAGATATGCATATATATAATTATAAAATTCTTGTTTATACAAAGCCAACAATATTACTTCACATCTGTAAAAATCACTTTGTTAACTTTTCAAGATAAAAATCCATATATTACTTTCTTTGAATCCAGTTCTTTTCAAAATGATGTGGTCTTTTTGAGTTTTAAAACATTTTAAAAAATAAGAGCCATATATAAAATATTTAGCTTAGTACTTGTTAGAGGCCAATGTTGAATAATTCTTTTTTTACATTTCTCACCCCATCTTTGAATAACACCAACTCTAATACACTGCTATGTACTTTCATATATACATATGAAAGGGAAGAATCAGAAAAAGGACGGAGGGAAGACAGATTCATCTTGCTCTGAGGAAATGGAACCAACATTCTCTGCTGATAAAAACAGAATTCACATATACAGCAGGAATAAACATTCTTTGCTCTGTTGAGGAGGTGCCCAGACCCATGTGCTCAGAGGCTACCCATAGCAGCAGTTCCAGAGAGGAACCAATGAGGAAGGCAAGAGCGCCAACCTTCAATTTCTCCAGTAAGAGTTGTGTTCTGGGTATTGTTGAACAACTGACCTTTCAGGAAATATAAATCTGTTTTCAGAATTTTCTGATTTCTATAGTGTGGATATTGCCACCATGGCCGGCTATCAATGTGAAGTCACTATACAGAGAGTTGGAGAAGTGCACTCCAGTCTGCCTGAGTGACAGGCTCCTTGCACACTGGATTCTCACCACAGGACTTGGCTGCCCCAGGGGATATGCCAAAGCACCTTTGTAGATATCAATGAGATAGACTGGTGCCACTTGCCTTTACAATGTAGGGTTTCACCTACTTGAGTGTCAATCAATTTTAGGACACAGTCCCAGGCACATGTTACATTTTTCAAACAACAACTGATAGCTGACTTTCCAGCAAGACATAACACTTAAAAACCATGATATTTAAAAGTATGAAACATATTTACATGATTCAAAGTAGTTAATGTCTACTATTAAAATCCTGATTTTATAAAATAAACTGAAATTGAGGATTAAAATCTATTGTAGCCGGGGCTGGAGGGGTGCCTTAGTGATTGGAGCACTTGACTGGCATGCGCAAAGACCCAAGTTCAAACCCTAACACCATATACACAACAAAATGTTGGAGAAACAAAAGCCAGATGGAAAAACAAATAAAAATTGATTCTCTTTTTCTCTCTCTCTCACTGTCCCTCTGTCTTTAAAAAAATCTATGTAGCCATAGCTTCTTTTCTGTCTTACTACTGATCATGGTAGTTTGCTTTTTAAGGACCTACTCTGATTTTCTTACTTAACTACAGGTCTGGATTCTTTTTCCTGGCTTTCAAACTGGAAAAGTCATATCTTTCACTGTTTGCAAATTCCAAGGGCAATCTAATTGTATCATCACGCCTTTGTTAAAGGTATTAGAGAAAGAACAGATTGCATTCTAGCAGCCCCTGAAGTAATATTGGACACTCAAATCAGTCACATGCATATTATTTACAATTTAAACGTATTTATTAGAAACCTGGTAAGAGAGTAGGGGTGTGGGGCAGGGACAGAGGATGATGAGCAAGTACAGGGTGCAGTTGTATAGGAAGAATAACTATGATTGACAACAATTAATTGTATATTTCAAAATAGCTTGTGCAGAGGATTTTGAATAGTCCTAACACAAGGATGTGACATATGGGAGGAGATAGATGTACTAATCACACTGATCTGATCATTATAAATTGCATATGTACATTGAAATGTCACACTATAGCTCATAAGCCCCATGATAAACCTCTAAGATTACAAGTTCCTGTGTATCTTACCAACTGCTTCATATCTTGAACCTATCATAATGTCTACCTAGCTTATTTAAATAAATTAGTTAATTCCATATCCTGTACTCTTTGGAGTTTTCCAATTTTTTGTTTTAAGAGAGAGACAGAGAGAGAGAGAGAGAGAGAGAGAGAGAGAGAGACAGGAACAACTTTATTTAGTTTTTCATCTGGTTTTTATTGCTCTGACACTTAGTTGTGTATGTGGTGCTGATGTTTGAACCTGGATCCTTGTGCATGCCAGGCAAGCACTGTAACTACTGAGCCACCACTCCAGCCCTGGAGTTTTTCACAGAATAATCAATCAACTGAGATCAAAAGGGAAATAATGCCTAACCATCTGTCTCCAAATCACCTGTGTCAAGAATGCAATAGATTGAATTTCCATTATCTGCATTGAAATGAAATATTTGAGAAGTATTTTTCTCAATCTGTAAGGAACATTAGACTTCAGGAGAAATATGAGAACAGAGATGGGCTTCGATGGTTACTGTAACTAACTGGGGTAAGAAAAAATAACGAACATGGCCATCACCTTATAATATTAACACTTTGTTCTCTATTGCTAATGTAGCTTTATTCTGGAAATTTTACAACTGTACCATAAGTCAATATAAACTAAGAAAGAGAGGAGACTAGGGACAATCACACATACATTTCACTAACCTAAAAGAATACTCTAAATTTATTGAGAAGGTAACTCTGTTTTTTAAAAGAAATTTTTAAAAAAGGTTACTATTATTTGCAGTGCTAGCAACACTCTGTCAAGACAGCCAATTGGATTTTAGACAATTTATTTGGGGCACTTTCTCATTATTATTACTATTATTATTATTATTGTATTGATGCCAAATCAAGTAGATACAAAAAGAATAAAACAATGCCCACTCTTAAAGAATGATGGCACATCTCGTTCAAGGCCATCTGTTCTGATCTCAAAAAACTCAATGGCTACACTAATGCTGCATTTAATTTTTCAACCTGAACTTATTATTTTCTTTAATATGCTGCAGACTGAAGCCAGCAAGCCTTACTCTAAAAGTAGCTGCAATGGAAAGTGACAAGAGTTTTATTACTGCTAAAAGGTATGTAGTGGAGCTCTGAGAAAAATTACAGATTTCCAACGCAAAGAGGTCATAAAAATTTATGACAAAACAAAGGGGGGAAAGGGCACACAGCAGCAGGAAAGGTGACAAATTCCAAAAGGGATAACAAATATAAATTTAATGATGTTCAAGTCTATGACATTTCATTGTTATCTGCCAGTAGATATAAGGCAAGGCAGAACGCATCTATTGTTCACTGGACAACAAAAATTATTTTCTAGATAAAATCAAAGTCATGTGTAAGCATGTATGATAAATTTTGATGAAAATTGTGAGAAATTAAAATGTTTCACTATAGTGTGTGAAACATTATGTAGAAATTATAAAGCATAATTAAAAATTAATATTGAAAGTGAGAAAAGATGGAAAAGATACATTTTATTTTATGAGCATAAAGGCACAAATAAAATCGAATAACTTCCAGATAATATCTTTTTTTTTAAGAGATAAGGAAAGTGTGTGAGAGAGAGAGACAGAGAGAATAAACTTTTATTGAGTTTTTCACATGGCTTTTGTTGCTCTCACACTTAGTTGTATACGTGGGTGCTGGGGTTTGAACTCATGTACTCACACTTGGCTGGGCAAGCGCCATAACCGAGGAGCCACCACTCCAGCCCTAGATAATATCTTTAAACCATAAAACTATGCCATCAGTGTTTAGTTATTATATGTAATAATTAAACAGATTTGGGATCCAAGTGGTCATATAATTGTTGCATGTTATGTGCATGTAGAAATGATGAGAAACTAGAGCAAATGGATAGGAAGTTATCATCCTTTCTCACAGGTGTCACTACAATCACCCATCACTTTGTAGGTAACAGTTGGTACCAGTCACAAAAGTTTAGGAAAGTCCCACCTTTACCTATCGAGAGTGGTTATCGCTTGATAAATAACGGATTGCAAAGGCTTGTGATCTTACAAGTAAATCAGTTCTTTAAATCAGGTTTTCCTTCTATCTGATAAAATTTTACACAGGAAAGGAACCTTCATAAATGGGCATTCCTACTGACTTTTCCCAATTGTTACAGAAGTACAGAGATACACAGACTAGAGTGAAGCTTACCATTGCCAGTGTACTTGTCATTATCCTTAGAGATGATTTTGGTATAGAATGCATTTTTACAACACAGATCCAGAAGGTCTACATACATGCAAATACATACAAACATACCTGTCCAGAAGGTCTACATACCGTCTAAGGTGGCACAGTTTTTTGGTTTTTGTTTTTTTAGTTTTGCTCTTTTTTTAAATTAAGATTCTATTGAGATACAAATGAGAGGGAAACATTATCAAACCATCAATAACCAGAGTATATATAATTTGTTATCTAGGGGTAATGCCAAAACATGGATGACCACCTTGGGTTTCACCTATTGCAGTTTCCCCCAAAAGAACTCTTGCGTCAAATGGGTATCTCATGGAGGAATAACATCTGTTTCTGAGATGGTTCCCCTATATTCCCACTCT
>PVKS010024179.1:0-31391 GCA_004027875.1 Aplodontia rufa | reverse complement strand
TAATATTTTATTTTAAGACAGGGTCTCACCAAGTTGCTGAGTCTGGCTTTGAACTTGCTATCCTCCTGTGTTAGCCTTCCTAATCTCTGGGATTATGGGCGTGTACTACTGTGCCCACCCAAGAATATATTACTTTTGTCAAATAAGTCTGTGTTAAGATGATTATTGCTTGGGAAAGTAGTTGTCTTCTTAGTATCTGTCTTTCAAGTTGAAAAAAATGTGCTAAGTATTTTTTCCCCCTACTTTCACTATGGACTTTTCTGGGTATAGTTTTAAGATACTTCACAGAGGGTAACGTTCACACTTCTAGGAAACAAGTGATCTCTGTGTGTTTTATCCCCTAAGTTTTTTAAAAATAATTTCTTCCCTTTTTTTCACTTTCACTCCGATGAGATCCTTAATCAAAACCATCAATAATCTAAGTTTCCTTTGTTCAAATTCAAAAAAGGCACTCCTTCCTTAAAAACCTTTACTACCAAAAAAAAAACCTTTACTACCATCTGCCAGAAAAAGTGGCGTAATAAACATACAAATCTATAATGTTTACAGTACAAATGACCTTCCTTAGGTATGATACTACCGTATACTAAAAAAACATGTACAACCTTAAGTGGTGGCCAATTCTGTTATCTTTTTTTAAAATTCTCCTTTATGTAAAATGGAAATGAGTACAAATGATGTAAAATGTCTCCCGGTTGAAAAGATCCTGTATCCAGCTGTGCATGGTAGTACATGTTTGTAATCCCAGTGACGCAGGAGTGTGAGATATGAGCATCACAAGTTTGAGGCCAGCCTGGGCAACATAATGAGACCCTGTCTGAAAATAAAATTTAAGAAGGGCTAGTGGGTATAGCTCAGTGGTAGAGTGCCCTGGGTTTAATCTCAGTGCTGGAAAGAAAAAAAAATACTATATCCAGTTATTAATATCAATTAGCTCAATTTAGGTTAAGGTCAGTGCAGTTTTTGTAATTAAATTTGATGACCACTCCTGTTGAACCATTTTTTTGACTACAGTATTTGTATAGTGGCTCTTTGAATAGTATTAAGTATTAACCTTACACTTCTTTTGTAGATTTTTTTGAAAGTAATATTCTCAAAATGTATAGTTTTGTTTTGTTTTTATTTTTGTGTGTGTTGTGGTGTTGGGGATCCACCTAGGACTTTGTGAATGCTAAGTAGGCACTGTACTACTGAGCTATATATCCCCTAATCCCTTAAATTTTTTTTTTGGTTTGTTTGTTTGTTTGTTTGTTTTAAGAGAGAGAGATTGAATCAGTTTTATTCATTTTTTCATCAGGCCTTTGCTTTCCTGACACTCAGTTGTATTTGTGGTGCTGGGTTTCAAATCCTGGTCCCTGTGCAAGCAAGGCAAGCACCGCAAAGCGCTGCAACCGCTGAGCCACCGCTCCAACCCCTCTTAAATGTTTTTAAAGATGAGTTATATTTTGAATTTTTTGACGCAAGCCTTCCTTGGTTAAAGATATTTTGGAATTGAATTTTCTATCTTTTTTTTCCCCTGTATATAAGCCAGTGATTTTCAAAGTTTTGTTTATTTTAGTTTGTAGCCATCATCATAGTTGATCCTGAGATGCAAGTAAGAGAGAAAATTCTTGGACTCTGGACTTTCCTCCTTCCTTCCATTTTAAAGAGAGAAGGAGGCCTGGAGAGGTGTCTCAGCAGTTGTCTCAGCAGTTAAGGGTGCTTGCCTTGCATGCACAACTCAGTGGGTTTGAACCCCAGCACCAGGTGCACAAGGAGATGTCAGAGCAACAAAGGCCAAATGAAAACTAAATAAAAAACTGATTCTTTATCTCTCTCTCTCACTGTCCCTCTCTCTTTGAAGAAAAAATCAATTTTATTTATTTTTTCTTCTGGCCTTTGTTTCCCTAGAGTTTGAGCCCGGGTCCTCAGGCATGCTAGGCAAGTGCTCCAGCCCCTTTCTTTCTTTCTTTTTATTTTTTATTTTTTTGGTACTGGGGATTTAACACAGGGACCCTTTACCACTGAGCTATATCCCCACTTTTTATTTCAGTTTTTAAAATTTTGAGATGAGGTCTAAGTTGCTGAGTCTGGTTTCACACTTGTAATCCTCCTGTCTCAGCCTCCTGAATTGCTGGGATTACAGGCATGCTCCACCATGCCCAGCTGGATTTTCTTAATATCTAGTAATTTGTGCCATCTTGAAGGATTATTTCTTTATTATATTGATATGTTAGTTTTATAAATGTAATATTTATATTTAAATTATTTGAACTTGAAGTGAATATGATGATGTATAGCTATTTAGGTCCTATATACTTATTAAGCTACTTTTTTAGATTTAAGAGGAAAAGAAATAGAGGCAAAACATTCCAAGTTAGTCAAGTGACTATTATGTGCTAGATACTGTGGAAAATGCCTTATCAATTACTTATTGATTCCTACAACCCTAACACTAATAAAATGTGATAGTAAATATGTTACCTTGTTCTCTCTGTGGCTCCAGCCTCTGTTCTAAGCTTTTTATGTGTATCCATTTATTCTTCACAGCCTCCTAATCCAGTGAGATGTAGATACTATTATTCTTTTTTTAGAAGTGAGAAAACAGGCACAGAGGTAAAGGGATTTATCTAGAGTCATACACCAATATGAAGTAGAGTTTGTAGTCAGTTCCTAGTGGTTTGACTTCCGGGGCACATACATGCTTAACCACTATACTGCCTCTGGCTATAGGAAGAGATTATGAAATAGATGCTATTCTTTATTTTATAGGTGGAAAAACTGAAACTTAGAGATACTAAGTAATATTTCCAAGTCTGTACAAATACTGTCAGCCAGGTTTCAATTCTAAGTCTGTCTGATTTTAAAAAGTGGTAGATTACATCTGTGTGGGAGGTTCAGGCAAGCATGATTTGAAGATGATTTTTGATCTGTGCCTTAAATGTGTTGCCATCAGTCTGAATGTGGGAAACTATGATTCCTGTTGGGAAACTTTGAGCAGTCAAATTTAGCAGAAGTATGCAGGGATTCAATGGCAAAGGATTTAATGGGGCTGGATCCTGGAATACGTTAGGGTAGGTTTAAGAAAATCAGACTTTTTTTGGAATATGGTGGGAAACTATAAGCCATTCACTTGACTTTCTTTAGTATTGCCTCCAGGCCAATTATTGAAATACCGGGCTGTTTGTGTCATTCAAAAGAGAAAAGATAAAAGCTTCGCTTTCTATATTGACTCTTAAAAAAAAAAGTCTGTTAATTCAAGTGAAAAATGTATGCTGCCTAGTCTTCAGTTAGTTTCCTACTGTGTCCCAAGCTCTTTGAAACCAAGAATTATATGGTGGTGAATGTGATATACAGAACTAAGAATAATGCTTTTCTGAGGTTTTGTAGGGGGTGGGATGTGGGGAAAGTGTTAATTATAATTCACATAATAGTAATCTGCTTTTTAGTATCAGGTTATTTTTTTTCCATAGAAATTTGAGGAAAACAGCTTAGCATTTGAAATGAAGTTGTAAATCATATCTTTAAAACCAGTTTACAGGGGGCTGGAGTGGTGGCTCAGCAGTTACAGGGCTTGCCTGGCATGTGTAAGTACATGGGATTGAACTCTAGCACCACGTACGCAAGGAAGTGTCAGCAACAAAAGCTACATGAAAAAAAAAGTTGATTCTCTCTTTAAAAAAAAAAAAAAAGAAAGAAAAGTTTAAAGGGGCTGGAGCAGTGGTTTGGTTATAGAGCACTTGCCTGGCATTCACAAGGACCTGGGTTCAAACCCCAGCACCACATACACAAAGAAGTGTCAGAAGAACAAAAACCCAGATGACAAAATAAATAAAATTGATTCTCTTTCTGTCTCTCAAAAACAAAACAAAACAAAACCAGTTTACATAGGAATGTGGATTTTTAAGGGTGCATCTGTCATTTTCCCCGAAGAGCAAATCCCTAAAGTTAGAAGTGAGAATTTCATTACCAAGGGCAGTCTGGTTCATAATTGTCGAAAGACTATAAAAATGGATGCGCTAAACTGATGTATTCTGTTTTTTAACCATCTAAATTACATATTATTGTCTCAAAATACGAAATATGCCTTTAAGGGTAGCGTACAGTTGACATACAGAAAGCTATAAATATAATTTTAAATACTAGAATTAAAAGGAAATTTTCTGGCAGGAAAACAGAAAAACATCATGTTCCATTGGTGGGTGAAAACTATATTTTATCACCTTCATATTTTTATTTCTCTAGCATTAGAAAGTTTGGGATTTGGCTCTTACATCAGTGAAGTAAAAGAAGTCTTACAAGAATGCAAGACAGTAGCATTAAAAAGAAGAAAGGCCAGTTCTCGTTTGGAAAACCTTGGCATTCCTGAAGAAGAATTATTGAGACAGCAACAGGAATTATTTGCAAAAGTAAGTGATACATTTTAAATTATTTTCATCTGAATCCTATTCTGTTTGCTGACAGAATCATACTGGTTTCTGAAATCACTTCCTAAATCAGCATATGTGCCTAGAGGATTCTCTTTCTCTGGCTATCACTTGATTACAGAATCTACTATTTAGAGCTGGCTAGTGTGATTTTGGTTTATGTAAAAATAAATATCTGCAGTAAACTCTTAAAGAGAGCCACTCCCACAGCTATTGAGATTTTACTTTGGTGTATTTTCAGACAGAATGATCATTTGAAAGCATGAGAAGTATATCTGAATGTCCTTAAGATTTAAAATGATGGGTGAATGAGAAAATACTGTATCAGAGAAAATACTGTATGATGAGTGTCGTACAAGGAAAATCTGATTTAATATCTACTTTGTAGTTAAATTGGGTCTTTAACATATCCTTGAAACATTCTATCAAAAATTTGTTTTTGGTTTTTCAGAGAGAAAGGGAGAAAGAATCACCTCTAACCAGTTTTATATCCGGCCCTTGCTTCTCTGACTGCTGTGAATGTGGTGCTTGGGCTCAAATTCGAGTACTGGCACATGCTAGGCAAGTGCTCTAAACCGATGAGCCACCGCTCAAGGCCTCTATCAGTGGTTTTTTTTAAGAGAGAGAAGGATGGTGAGAGAGAGAGAGGATCAGTTTTATTTAGTTTTGCATGTGGCTTTCGTTTCTCTGACACTTTGTTGTGTAAGTGGTGCTGGGGTTTGAAACCGGATCCTTGCACGTGCCAGGAAAGCACTGTAACCACTGAGCCACCACTTCAGCCCCTCTGTCAATGTTTTAAAGGGCTAATGGAGCAGAGAAAGGGAGAAAAGTTTTCTTCCTCTTTCCTTTTTAGTTTAATTCCTACTCTGTGAAGGATTAGCATTATTATACCCTATTTTTAAAAAGTAGGGGAGGAGGTGACAAGCCAGTTTTTTTGTTATTGTGTTACATTTTTTCCTAGTAAATTCTACCCTATCATTTAAAATTAGAAGATAGTTTTGGATTGAACAGAAGTGAGAATTTTTACCAGATACTGTAGTAGCCATTAGAACTGAAACACATTTTAGGTAAGCTCTTCCAAAAATTAGTAGCATAGTTAATCTCCCTGCAATCATAATGGTCAGTTTGATTTACATCAAAAAGCATATGAGTCTTAAATATCATTAGGCATTAGACATGAGGTACCATTTAAACAGATAAAAAATACAACAGATTATCAACATTTGTTGAGTTCTACCTATATGTTGATCACATTGCCAAGTAATTTACCGTATTATCTCATTTAATCTTAAGACCCTATGAGATAGGTACAAAATAGAAAAAAACCTTTGAGGCAGTCATGAACACATGGAAATAATAATATAATCTATACTATAATGCATATAAATATGAGGTACCAAAGAAGGAGTGGTGATTTTTTAAAAAACATTATTGGCCATTTTTTATTGACTCTGTACTATTGTGTGTCATGGGGGGGGCAAATTAAAAATGATGAAAGAAGGTGCTTTGCTAGGTACTTTACATACTTAGCAAGATTTTTAAAAAATAATATAGATTTTATTATGTTCGTTTATATATTAGGAAACCAACTCAGAGATGAGGAAACTTGAATGAAATAATTCAATTATTTGTTCTACAGATATTTACTTAAGTCCTCGCTATTGCTCCGGCATTGTGCTAGGTGCTAGTCTTTTAACAGTCAACAAAGAGACACATTCCAATCATTATAGAGCTTTTTCTACTAGGAAAAACTGATTTAAATAACACAGGTAAGTGCAGACAGGAAATGTTGGAGTGTGTATTTAAAATCATGCCTTTTTAATCCAAGACCTGTGCTCTTTCTACAATATCGTACTAATGTTCCAGCCACCATTTTCTTCTTCTTTTTTTTTTTTTTAACATATTGGAGATTGTTGGACCCAGAGGGACACTTTAAGACTGAGCTACATCCCCAGTTCTTTTTATTTTTACACAGTCTCACTAAGTTGCCTAGCTGGCCTGGAACTTGTTATCCTCTTGCCTCAGTTTCCTGAGTTGCTGAGATTAGAAGTGTGCACCACCATGCCTGGCTCTAGCCACCATTTTCTACTTAAATTTGTTATGGAATATTTAAATAAGAGTGCTTTATCCTTGCCAGTGCAGAAAGGTAAATTAAAAAAATAATTGATCTGGTCTGTCTTCACCACTCTATCCTGATTATCTGTTTTTTAATTCCTCTTCCTTATCTCCCTTTTTCCCCGCCTATGTGTGAAGATTCTTCCTATTTCTTTTTTTTTTTTTTTTAATAGAAGGGAGAATGAGAGAGAGACAGAATGAATTTTATTTATTTTTTTCATCTAGTCTTTGTTTTTCTGTGAGGAACATCAGCAGAGAGATAAAATTTTAGCATCTACCTCATACTTCTTTCCCTGGAGCACTGTTTTTTTGTTTGTTTATTTTTAAAGAGAAGAGGGACAGTGAGAGAGAGAGAAAGAGAGAATCACCTTTATTTAGTTTTTCATGTGGCTTTCATGTTGCTCCAACAGTTCATTGTGTAGGTGGTGCTAGGGTTTAAACTCATGTACTCATGCATGCCAGGCAAGCGCCATAGCCACTGAGCCATCCCTCTAACCCTAGTACTTAACTTTTTTTTTTTTTTTTTTTTTTTTACAAAGAAGGACAGTGAGAGAGAGAGTGAGAGAATCAATTTTTATTGAGTTTTTCACATGGCTCTCGTTGCTCTGACACTTATTTGTGTATGTGGGTGCTGGGGTTTGAACCCATGTACTTGCGCATGCTGGGCAAGCACCATAACCGCTGATTAGCCACCACTCCAGCACCTTACTTACATTCTTAATATAGAAGGAACTAAGTAAGTGTATATTTGTTTAATAACTTTCATTTCTAGACTTTATTTCAAATACTAACTAACATAGTAACAACCTCATTTTAAGCTAACAGCAAGTATTTGGAAGTGGGGAGAACCTCTAAGTTAAAGTTAACTATAAATTGATAATTTTATCATGTGGAAGTAAGAATGTTAACACATAATGAAAATTTACAAAAGAAGCAGTGTATTAGAAAGTATATGTCTACTTGCCTCTTTTTCATGCCCCCATTTTAGAAGATAAATACTTGGGGGAGGAAGGGAGGGAAAGGGAAAATACTGGGAAATGAAATTGGCCAAATTATATTGTTACATTGTATACATGTATGAATATGCAACAATAAATCCCACCATTATGTATAACTATAATGCACCAATAAAAAATATGGGTGGAAGATAAATTCTTGGGATGGGTTGGGTTGAAAGCAAAAGAAAATAAATACCACTGAAAATTTCAGTCTGTGGAAATACAAATAAAATTATATCTGTCGATAACGATTTTTTTTTAAAGAATTCATTTTATTTAGTTTGTCATCTGGGTTTCCCTTTCTCCAACACTTAGTTGTGTATGTGGTGCTGCGGTTCAAATCCAGGTCCTTGCACATGCTAGGCAAGCACTTTAACCACTAAGCTACAGCTCCAGCCCCCAATAATGATTTTTAGTGGCATAGGAATGCTTTTATGTTCAGAGAGAAAAGTGTAAGAGCTGATATGAGGCCAGGTTACCCAAAAGTCAATTAAATTTGAAATACAAACAACACATGCCTTTGCAAATCATTGAGTAAAATATAAAACCAAACACCTTTGCAATAGAAACTTGAATTATTTGAAAATTTCTTCTGTGACACAAAACCATAGAGTAGGTATCCTTGTATTGATTAACATTGGCATGGGTTTTTTTGTTTTGTTTTGTTTTGTTTGTTTTTTTGTCATTACCCCCCCCCATGGTTTTCTTATGGACACTTAAATGTTTTTAATGAGGAACTCAGTCTCTTTTGAATTCTTTGGGGATTCCTGCCATAAAAATAAATAAGCCTGTGTGCGGTTATTTTTGATAACTGGGGTTGAGCCCAGGGATGATTTACCATTCAGTGTTCATTCTTTTGAGGGTTTTGTTTTGTTTTGTTTTTCATTTTATTTTTGTGATTCTATAGATGGAACCCAGAGGCTCTCTACCAACGAGCACATCACTAACCTTGTTATTTTAAGTTTTGAGACAGGGTCTTACTAAGTTGCCCAGGCTAGTCTCGAACTTGGTCTCCTGCCTCAGACTCTTAAGTAACTGAAATTACAAGTGTGCACCACCATGCACTTGGAAAGCTTTTTTTTTTTTTAATACCAACATTTAACATCTACCTCTTCCTTTATTAACCTTTGATATTATGGTTGCTTGGATAACATTCCCCAAGATAATACTTCTTAACAACTTCTACCTCATTACCACCACCTTTTCCAAAATCACCTGATTCTTGCCCTTGAGTCAATAAATTTTAAATCAAAATTCAGTATTCATGGGCTAGAGCAAGAAGCTCAGCAGTTACCAGCGCTTGCCTGGCATGCATGAGGACATGGGTTCAAACCCTAGCACCATATACACAGCAAATTGTCAGAGCAATGAGGGCCACATGAAAAACTAAGTTAAAAAATTTGATTCTTTCTGTTTCTCACTTTCTTTCTCTCTCTTAAAAGAAAAAATTCAATGTATATGTGCGTCTCCACTGTATGTAAGACATTATATATGGTGCTACACATGTACAAAGATGAAGAATATATTGTGTCTTGTAGGATATAGTGTCTTGTTGGGGAGGTAAAATTGATACACTAAAAATTATAAGACTGACAATTTTGATAAAGATAACCATAATATAAAGGCTGACTAACTCCTGAGAAAGAGATCTCATGTCAGAGACACCATACCAGATTTTGGGGGTACAAGAGTGCCAGCTGCTAAGCAGTAGTCTTAATCCCACCTTTGTAATAATTTATAATAAAACTTTGCTTTATTACTAGGCCTAAAAACATTATTAGTCCAACCCCTTTGCCTACTCCCCTTTATCTACAAGGGATCCTTACCTGAAACTACAGATAGTACCAAATGCTACATACAGAAACCCTGAAAACCACAACTGTTGATTTGATAACCAAGAAGAGCTATCAAGTTGACTGATGGGTGGGTAGCATATACAGCGTGGATATGCAGAGGGATGATTCACATCCTAGGTGGGGGTGAAGTTGGACACAGTGACATTTCATCATGTGCACAGTGGCAAACAATTTAAAACTTAAGAATTGTTTATTTCTAAAGTTTTCATTTTAATATTTTGATTGAGTAACTAAAAAAGCATGGAAAGTAAAAACCACAGATGGTAGGATTTCTGTACTCTGTAAACCACATTTGCTTTGCTACCTGACTCCTCTTTATATTCTGCTGCCACTATGAGGGTCTTTATTTTTTTATTTATTTATTTTTTTTTTAAAGAGAGAAGGACAGTGGGAGAGAGAAAGGGAGAGAGAGAATCAATTTTTATTGCGTTTTTCACTTGGCTTTCCTTGCTCTAACACTTAGTTGTGTATGTGGGTTGCTGGGGTTTGAACCCGTGTACTTGTGCATGCTGGGCAAGCACCATAACCACCGAGCCACCGCTCCAGCCCCCAACTATGAGGGTCTTTAAAGGAATATTGCAAGGCTAGAGAAACTAAAAGGAGCAAATCATTTTATCTTCCTCTTGGCTTCCATTTACTTTGAGCAATCCAGGAACACTTCTTCACCCTGACTGCATCAGTTTGTCTTGTAGCAGTAACTGAATCCAGTTTGCATTTTCTCTAATAGTTACAGAATCAGCTTGAATTTGCACCCTCCTCCTCAGGAGTTTTGATCTCAACACCCCTTGTGTCTTCCTCCCACCTCAGATACATTAGTACCAGCTAATTTATGCCTCTTCTTCAGAAATCTGAGTTTTAGTTCCATGTAGTTGTTTTCTAAGCTTCTGAGTTTTAAAAATTCTAGTTTCTCCTCTCACCCAACCCAGTTTTAGGGTCGGTAGCTGCTCCTTGTATTGGCCATGGTATCTTAGTGTTTTCTTTTGCCTTGTCAGTTACCTTTTATTAACTTTATACTTAACAGTCCCTTATATTAAATTCTTTTTGTTCCCATAGTGTGACTTCTGTCTCCTGATTATGGAAGGAGAAACTAGTATTTCAGTTTGACTTGAAGGAAGGGTATAATTTCATTAGGTGAAAATCAGGAAATTTCTATTAGAATAAATACCACAAGAGTAAAGGTAACAAAGATAAAATATGGTGTACATTTGGGAAACATTTTATATCCTAGGGTTGGTTTGTTTTTCTTTAAGCATAAGGGTAGAGAACTGTGATAGAAACTGAGAAATAGCAGGATAGCTATTGCATTCATGTTAAAATTTTTTTCCCCTTAGACTTAAAGATAACTGTACTAGCGAACTTTTAAGCCCCAGAAATAATTTTAATATTAAAATGTTTCTATCAAAGTTGTAATCAGAGGGGACAGAAAAATTAAAATGAAAGAGAAATAAAGGGAAAGGAGCCAAAGAGAATATTGTGATTTTTCTGTAAATCTTTTTTATTTTCTTCAGCAAACTAAAGGTCACAAAGTTCTTGTTTCCTAGATGTACCACAATTATCCAAGTTTTCTTAGTGACTTAAGCCTGTAATTCGTTTATTTACGTTTAACTGAAGTGTATATATTGAGGGTTAAGAAATTATTTACTCTTGTGTGTTTGATGTTTAGGCTAGACAGCAACAAGCTGAATTGGCCCAACAGGAGTGGCTTCAAATGCAGCAAGCTGCCCAACAAGCACAGCTTGCTGCTGCTTCAGCCAGTGCATCCAATCAGGCCGGATCTTCTCAAGATGAAGAAGATGATGATGATATCTGAAATTCACCAGCTGAGTTTGTGTTTCCTCTTTAAATGTTTTTTCTTGCACAACAAAACAGTGAAAGAAACGCTTATCTGTAATTTTGTATACATCTTGGTGGACTTGCCAATTGGTATTCTAGGGATGTCTGCTGTTAAGTTTCATCTATTGTGTGCTATATATGTAAAAACTGTCTCTTTGAACTATTCAAACTTTAAGGTTCAGAATATCAATTTTGAATTTTTAATGGAGTTTATGAAATTTTAGATAGCAGTGAGTCCTTTATTTGATCAATAAACAGTGTTACAGAAAACTTCAAGTTTATAAAAATACAGTGAAATTTATACAGAAGCTCTTAATCTGCATTTGCATTTCCTCTGCCTTTTTAACCAAACTGAAATTGGGAATTTTAAATTTAGGTGGGGTGCAGTGTGATGCAGAATAAATTGGATTAGGTTGGTGAAAAAAAGAGTTCAGTGCTGTAGAATCTGAATTTTTTGTCTTTTAAATGAGTATATACACAGGCAATAAACATATGCTCAGAAAGTATACTTATTTGGAAAAACCTCAAAACAAGACACTTAAAAACTGGGAAGGAGGAGTGTGTTTGATAGTAGTTGTATAAATTTGATGTTATGTTTTTTATTTTTTGTTTTGCATAGAAGTAAAAACTAGGTTTATTATGGCATAATTTAACTTGAGCTACACTATTACATTTCAAAGACTGCCCAGTTTTGAAAATTGTCATGATTCTTACTATTCACTCCAGTTCAATTCTTGTTAATAGTATTACTTGTGTAGTCCATTCATGTTTATATGGTTCAAGTATAGAGGTGGGACTTGTGAAACAGTTGCTTTGTTCTGTTGTTTTTACTGAGGTTCATGCATATTCACATCTTTGCTAGAGAAAAGAAACAAAAGCTAATGGGCATGCATACTATGAAAGAGGGCTTTTTAAAAAATTTAACTTGTAGTTGTAGTATACTTATTGTTTTTAGCATTACATTTACATTTTCTTGACTAGATAGCCTAGAGAATCCAGTGCTACCTTTTGAAATGTCATCCTTGTCTCCATCATAATTGAGTGATAGCTTTAAAAAAAGTTTGGTTTTCCTTAAAGTGTCATAACTGATCAGCTCTATATGAAACAAATAGTTTCAATCTGCTCATTAAAGGGAAGAAACTTTACTTTTGAATCCAGTAAATAAGTATGGTAGTAATTATTATAGCAATCCAGTGTATTGAAGAAATGGCACATTGTATTTTGGAAACAGAAAGGAAAAGCCACTTAAATAATATGAAGTACATAAATTCCTGTGTCAGTTGCCAAATTATTTAAATTTCAATATTCCCAGGCCCAAAAATGGATTCTAGCTGCCAGGATTCCAATTTTAATTGGAGAGCTAAATAAATGAAGTTTATAAGTATTAGATTTCTTAATCATATTTTGCATTTTTAGAAAAAGGGAAATATTGTTAAGTAATTATCAAATACACTTCCCCCATGTAAGGTTATTAATGATTTTGCTGAATGTTTTAAGTTGAAGTTACTTCAAGTTACTTCCTGGATTTCATATCCACAAAGTACATTTGAATGAGATGGAATTGTTAAAAACTTTTAAGTACCAAAGGTAGTCTAGTCTGAATAAATAAGTTAATAAATGTTGGCTTTTCTAATTTGTACTGTAACATCCTTATACTTTTTTTTTTTGAGTGTATCTATTTCTCAAGTAAATTTTAAATATTTTTCCATACTTTTTTCTTTCTGATGCAGAGTTCAGGTTAATTAATATTTTACTGCATCTGATAATGTATTATATGTTTGAAGCCTAGTACTTTTCATTTTGACATTCTTGTGATTTCATATGCTGTATTCTTCAAGCAATAAAATTCTGATGTGTTTTATAAATTGTTTTTATATTTAATGATCTATAGGGAGATATATATTAATATTTTTACGAGTTTCAGGAATGTTAGATCCAAAAGACATTTTGGTCATTTGGTATATTTCTCGTTTGTTTATTGTTATTTCAGAAAATGTGATTTTACTTTTGTTTTTATAATTTACAGTCTTAGGATCAAGGCATAGCAAAACTAATTAAGCAGTATTTTATTTTTAGCATTTTAAAAGTCACTGTTATAAGTTGACAGTCATTAAAACTAGTTAGTCTTCTGGAGAGAGAAAATCTTAAAAGAATTTTTGAGATATAAAGTTGTTGTTTAGTAAAGATTTTTCTCATCCCCTTGAATATGTATCTTTTTCAACAGATCGTAAGATTAATAAATGTTGAAAAAGCATCAGTTTCTAAAACTGCATATACCTGTATACGTACTGAAGAGTGCACAAAATCAAATACATTCATCATCAGCCCTCAGATCAAGTAGACATTTGAACAACCCAAAAACCCCCCTCGCCCTCATCTTAATATTACTGCCTCCTTCTTCCCTAGAAGTAACTATTCTGACTTTTAAAATCACAGATTAGTTTTGCCTGTTTTTTATTTTAAGGAAATGCCATCATAATATAGTTTTTTTCATTTATCATTTTCTTAAGGTTTTTTTTTTTTTTTTTTTTGAAGAGAGAGGGACAGTGAGAGAGAAAGAGAGAATTTTATTTAGTTTTTCATTGCTTCTACTTTTCCTTGCATATGTGGTGCTGGGGTTCAAATCCTTGTCCTCGTGCATGCCAGGCAAGCCCTGTAACTGCTGAGCCACTGCTCCGGCCCCTTTATCATGATTTTTTAATTTTATTTTCTTAGAGAATCAGTTTTTATTTAGTTTTTCATATGGCTTTCGTTGCTCTGTCACTTAGTTGTGTATGTAGTACTGGGGTTTGAATCTTTGTACTTGGGCAAGCCAGACAAGTGCTGTAACCGCGGAGCCACCGCTTCAGCCACCCCTTTAGCATTATTTTTTATGAATGTTGCCTCTGTAACAGATTACCAAATGTAATGACTTAAAACACAAATTTATTCCCTAGAGATCACAAATCCAAAATCAGAACTTTATTAGAACTTTCATTAGGTCCCAATCAAGGTATCAGCAGAGTTGGTGTCTTCTAAAGATTGTGAGGGAGAATCCATTTTGATGCTTTTTTTAAAGCTTCTAATGACTTCTTGTATTCCTGGACTTATGGCCCCTTCCTCCATGTGCAAAGGCTGCTTTTGTCCCTACATCATCTTCTCTTGTATAATCAGATCTCTCCTGCCTTTACATTTATGTACCCTGCCCTTTTAATAGTGCCAAGCATTGAACCCAGGGGTACTTAACCACTGAGCAATATCCCAGCCCTTTTTTATTTTGAGACAGAGTCTTGCTGGGTTGCTTAGGGCCTTGCTAAGTTACTAAGGTTGGCTTTGAATTTGTCATCTTCCTGCCTCAGCCTCCCCAGCCTCTGGGATTATAGGCATGCATCACCACACCTGGCAGAATCTTGCCTCAGTCTTGAAAGGAATTTATGACTTCTCCAGATACTCCAGAGTAATATTCCCATATCAAGATCCTTAATTTGATCATATGTGATCAAAGTCTCTTTTACTGTGTAAAATGACAGTCACAGGTTCTACAGATTAGGACCTGGACATTGTTGGACACCATTATTCAACCTACTAAAGTGAAATTAACCCATGTTGTTGCATGTATATTTGTAGTTTGTTCATTTTCTTTGCCGTATATAGTGTTCCTTTTACATTTTTTTTTTATTATATCCAAAATTATTACCCGTTCTACCACTGATGGGCATTTGAGGAGTTTCCAGTTGTGGACTATTACGAATAATGCTGTGAAGAATGTTCTTACATATTCTTTTGCTATTATGAGTGCATATGTACCTAGGAGTGGAATTTCTGGACCATGGTGTGTACATTTTCAACTACAGTATGTACTGTCAAAACAGTTTTCCTGTGGTTATAAGAAAGGGACCATTTTAATGTGTACCTAAATAATTATCCTAATGGCCAAGTGGCCTGACAATGTTAATGAAGTTTTAGGTAATTCTAAATATGTTGAGTTACAGAAAATTCTAAATATGTTGAGTTGTAAAAAAAAGTTTTAATTTTTTAGTTAAGTTTTACATTTTTAAATTCATAGATATAAGTTCCTCATAGTTCTCTAAATTATGTCTTTTCAACTTAGTAGATGCCCAATATGGTCATTAAAAAGAATTACTCAGTCCAGATATCATAGATACTGCCTTCCTCTGCCTTCAACTTGGATTTTTTGTTGCTTTTTTCTCTGTCCCTGGCCTCATAGCCACAAGTCCTGTTTTACCACCTTTTCCCCCTTGGCCAGGCAGGGCCCTATGTATCACAGGTAAGATCTACTAGGGTGAAGAGAAAGACAGCAGCATAAGCGGACTCTCACATAAAGTGTCAACATTGATCCTTACCCTCAAAACAAGTGAAGAGAGAAAAAGTAAGAAATAAAAGGAGAATGTTTTAAACTTATGATCAGTTACTACTTTAAATCAAGAAACTTAAAACCTTAGAACAGGAGTTCATAGCCTCAGTACATTAGCATTTGGAGCCAGTTCATTTGTTGTTGTGGGAGGCTGTCTTGTATATTGTAGGATCTTTAGCAGCATCCTTGGCTTAAACCCATTACATGTCAGTAGCACCCCTTCCAACCTCATCCACAGTTGTGGCGACCCAAAAATATCTCTAGACATTGCTATATGTCCTTGGGATTAGAGAATAAGGCTAAAATTACCCCCTGTTAAAAATTACTGCATTAGAACATCTAGGGTTTCTTTTAGGATAGCGTACTTAGGGAGAAACTATGAAACTCATCCCTTGTTAGACGCAACATGGTGTCACTGGAAAAAAAGAAGAAAAGAAACAGGTGATTTGAAGAGAATAGGCCTAGGATTAAAATGAATTTTCAGAAAATTCAAGTTGTATAGGAGTCTCTTGACCCCACATCTCCTGATCTCATAGCCCCTTAGAGTCCAGTCCATTTATACATCTGTCTACATGCTTTCTGGGTTTTTGTTGTTTTTGTTGTTGTTAAGAGAGAGGGACAGGGCTGGAGTAGTGGCTCAGCTGTTACAGCGCTTGCCTGGCATGCGCAAGTACGTGAGTTCAAACCCCTGCACAACGAAGTCTCAGAGCAACAAAAGCCACATGAAAAACTAAATAAAATTGATTCTCTTTTTTTCTCCCCCTCCCACTGTCCCTCTCTCTTCTCTTTAAAAAAAAAAAAAGAGAAAGAGAGGGACAGTGAAAGAGAGAGAATCAACCTTTATTTAGTTCTTCATGTGGCTTTTGTTGCTTCACTTAATTGTGTACATGGTGCTGGGGTTTGAACCCAGGCCCTTGCCCATGCCAGGCAAGCACCGTAACCACTGAACCACTGTTCCAGCCCCTGCTTTCTGCTTTTTTATCTTACTGCTAACCAGGGCCAGTTTGAAATAGATTGTATATACTAAGATATACAATGTATATCTTTGTGTGTGTGTGTGAGACTAGGGATTGAATCCAGGGATGCTCTACCACTGACCTACATCTCTAGTCCTTTTATCTTTATTTTGAGACAGGTTATTACTAAGTTGCCCACGCTGGCCTTGAACTTGAAATCCTCCTGCCTCAGCCTCCTGAGTTGCTGGGGTTACAGAAGTGTACCACTATACCTAGCAGTATGTTTGTTTTGAAGGTATCCGAAGATTCCACTTCTGAGGGAAAAGACAGCAGGCTCAAAATTACTTGGTTATGCTAATGCCTCCTAATAAGTTTCCTTCTTTCATTGTGCTTATAAAACTGTCATTGACTTCATATTTGTATCATGAATAAATTTCTAGAATCTGTTAGTAGGGTATAGTAATATTGGTAATATAAAGGGATAACAGTGGCATTTATTTCAGAAACATTCAGCCTATTACGCAAGACAGTATGTTTTCTGTTAGGTTGACATATATAGAGTTGTGTCGTACATGTAATCAGTAACCTTTACATAGCTTATTTTTAATTATAAGCATTTTATAAATGACACTAAAGATTCAAAGAAATGAAGTAATAACATCTAGCAAGTAGAGGTATGAAAATTTGAAACTCAGTGTAAGTGGTTCTAAGGAATATTTTTGTTTCACTAAATCATTTTCTCCCAACAGTTGTCTGGAACACTGAAATGAATGTTCATACATTTGTCTGAAGGTGATTTAAAACAATCTTGCTTGAGTATAGTAAAATTGTGTACTGTTGCAAGATAATTATGCAGTTCACTCTTAAGGAAGCAGAGGTAATGTCTGGTAATATTTTTAGCTTTCTTTTTCTGCCCACTGTTGTCTAAGTGATTCACATAGTGTTATTCAGAATGTCAAATATTGTTTTAGAAGCTGTTTCATAAAGTTAATTTATTTTAGAGAACTTTTCTTTTGGTCAGAATGCTCACTGAAGAAAGCTTATAGAAAAATGTGACATAATGTTAGGGTTTTAGAAGTTTGTTTTGTGTGTGTGTGTTGGGGGGATGGGTACTAGGGATTGAATCCAGGTGTGCGCTACCACTGAACTACATCCCCAGCCCTTTTTGTTATTTTGAGACAGGGTCTCACTGAGTTGTTCAGGCTGTCCTCAAACTTGTGATCCTCCTGTCTCAGCCTTCCAAGTTGCTGGGATTATAGGTGTGCACCATTGCACCCAGCTAGAATTTAATTTTATCCAATGTTGCAGAATTTTGGAATCTTGGAGTAACCTTTCTCTTAAAAATCAAGGCCAAATTATATTTTTTAATTGCAAAGACCCTGTTTTCCCGAACAAGCTTATTATATAAGTAAAAAACATGTTTTTGTGGCTTTGGCTCATTATTTAGGATTTTGAAATTAAGGATTATGCTTCAATGGTATCACTTCTACCTCTGCTACTGGAATTATTTTACAGTATTCTAGTCATGCTGCTTTGGAGGTTGGGCAATTACAAATCCTCATTTCATAGCCCTATCGATTTTAATCTGAATATTGCCATCTCCTGCTAACTGGCTATAGTGTTAATCCTTCCATATTTTAGTCTAGCCTCTATCTTTCACATTGCCCTCAGTGTTATTTTTCAGAAATACAAATATGAATAGTAGGCTCCTCTGATCCTTGGTGATAATAGTATAAGGTACAAACTCTTACGCATCATGTCAAGTATCTTTCCCAGCATAATTCATGTTGATTTTCTGTACTCTCCCAATTACACTGAAATCTGAGCTAAATAATGCTTTTACTTCTTTTGCACATGCTTCCTTCCCTCTGAAGAATGGCCTTTTCCCTTCTATACCTGGAAGACTTCTAACCATTTCTCAAGATCCAGCTTATATTTTAGCTTCCATATAAAGTTTTCCCTGGCACATGCAAAGTGAGCATCCCTAACCTGAAAATCCAAAATTCTCCAAAATCCAAAAAAAACTTTTTTTTTTTGAGAGAGAATCAATTTTATTTATTTTTTTAATCTGGCCTTTTGTTTCTCTGACAATTAATTTTGTATGTGGTGCTGGGGTTTAAAAAATCCAAAACTTCGGGCTGGAGCGGTGGCTCAGCGGTTTCGGTGCTTGCCTGGCAAGCACAAGGACCTGGGTTCAAACCCCAGCACCACGTACACAGCTAAGTGTTGGAGCAACTAAGGCCATGTGAAAAACTAAATAAAGTTGTTTCTCTCTTTCTCTGTCTCTCTCCCTGACCCTCTCTCTTAAAAAAAAAAAAAAAAATCCAAAACTTTTTGAGCACTAACATGACGCCACAAGGGGTAAATTCCATACCTGACCTCATGTGATAGGTCACAGTCAAAATGCACATGCACTAAAAATGTTGTATAAAGTTACTTATGGATTATATACACAAGGTATATATGAAACATAAACAAATTTCATGTTTAAATTTGGGGCTCAACCCTAGATACCTCATTATGTACATGCAGATATACCAAAATTCTGAAAACCTGAAATCCAGAACAATTCTGGTTCCAAGTCAGATAAGGAGTACTCAACTGTGTTTCTATTTTTGGATCCTTCATCTCATATTATAATTTTTTGTTTACAAATCTTTCTATATCAGTGGGAGGTTCTAGAAGACAGGAATTGTATCATCATTTCAGTATTAGCCACTGACATATTGAAGGTTTATGCAGTTGTATTTACAAATATTTTCTGGTTAGCCGTCATATTATCAAATTTTTTTTTACCGCCTGACAAAAGTTATCTGTTCTTATCTGTTACTTTTGTATTCTTAGAGCTATAATACAATATACAGTAAGCACTGAGTAAATATATTATGGTGATAAAAATGGAAAATAATTTAAAAATTATATCTTATGAGCTATGTTTAAGAAGAATATCCTTGGGGCTGGAGCCGTGGCTCAGTGGTTACAGTGCTTGCCTGCATATGTGAGGATGCAGATTTGAACCCCAGCACCACATACACAACGAGGTGTTGGAGCAACAACAGCCACATGAAAAAACTAAAAACTGATTTGCTCTCACTGTCCCTCTTTTCTTTTTGAAAAACAATGACGAAGAAGAAGAAGAACAACAAGGTCCTTCTATAAATCATTTTAAAAAAACTTTCAGGGAAATAGTATTTTAATTCTGAATGAGGATTATATTTTTTAAAAAAACTTTTTAACATAACACATTCTCTTAATTCTGAGAATGCAGGATAGCAAAATGTTATATGATTAACCAGAAAAATAGAAGCAACACAAGCTATTCAAGCAAGGAGTGTTTTTTTAAAAAAATTTTTTTAAACAATTTTTATTTAGTTTTTCATGTGACTTTTGTTGCTCCAAAACGTTGTTGTATATGTGGTGCTGGGGTTTGAATTCGTGTAAGCGCAAGTAACCACCAAGCCACCGCTCCAGCCCCTAAGTTTTTTTTATTAAGGAGTTGAATTATTGTACAGTCATGCAAGGAGCATTTTCATATAAGGAATTAGATAATTATTGGAATAACAGGAGGAAGAAAAAAGGGAGACAGACAGTACCAGTAATGAGGAATTGTGAGAACTCCCTTGGAGTCTCCAGTCATATTCTTTCTCTTATATATGAGCACTACTGCATAAGAAATCACCTCAAGGGGCTGGAACGGTGGCTCAGTGGTTTCAGCACTTGCTTGGCAAACATGAGAACCCAGGTTCAAACCCCAGCACCACGTACACAACTAAGTGTTGGAGCAACGAAAGCCATGTGAAAAACTAAATAAAGTTGTTTCTCTCTTTCTCTGTCTCTCTCACTGTCCCTCTCTCTTTAAAAAAAAAAAAAAAGAAAAAAAAAATCACCTCAAAATTCAGTGGCTTAAAATGACGATCATTTATCCCTCACAATTCTGAGAATCAGTTGCGCTCAACCGAGTTGTTCTTCAGATGATGTCATCTGAGGGATCAATCACAATAATATGTCTAAGTTGGCGCACTCGCAAGGCACTATTAGGTGGGGTGATAAGCTTTAGCACCTTGATTCTCCATGTGGCATGGGCTTTTTATACCATGGTGGGATTCTAAGGAACATCTCAAGAGGGTTCCCAGAGAAAAGAAGCAGAAACTGCCAGTCATCTTAAGCCTTGTCAGAAGTCCCAGAAAAGCACTTCTACTCCGTTGTATTGGTCAGGGCAATAGTATGGTTACCTAGATTCAAAGGAAAAGAATATAAGCATACAAGAAGGGGATGAATGTTGGGAACTGTTTTTGAGACTAGCTATTACACTCATCTTTGCACATATTTCTTCCCTACTGTGGAAAGGTCTTCCTGAAAATCTTTTATTCAAACTGTAAGATCTAGCTAGGTGCTGGATTACATGCTAGATTACATGTTGGTAATCCCAACAATTTGGGGGGTCGTGGCAGGAAGATTGCAAGTTCAAGGCCAGCATCAGCAACTTAGCGATGCTCTAAGTAATTTAGTGAGATTCTGTCTCAAAATAAAAAAATAAGGTGCTGGAGAGGTGGCTCAGTAATAGAGTGGTTGGTTGCCTGGCATTCACAAGGACCTAGGTTTGAACCCCAGCACCACATAACATAACTACAACTAAGTGTCAGACAAAAACTAGGATGAAAAAATAAAAATTGACTCTCTTTAAATAAATAAGTAAAAAATATAAAGAGCTGAGGACATTTGTGGTAAAGCACCCCAGGGTTCAATCTCCACTACCAAAAGAGCAACTGCAAGATCTAGTTTCAGCTCCTATGTACTACAGCTTTCTCTGATACCCTAGTATACACTAGCCCTTTTCTCTGCATAAACTATGCCCTTGTGTATATTTGAATATTTGTGTCTGTCTTTTTTATAATTTATTTGCATACATATGTTCCTGTCAAGTGTCTAGGGGAGAGAAACTAAACTATCAGCTCTTTATCTCTAGTACTTGCTATAGTAAAGGTTTTTGCAATTGAATTTGTAAGTACTCACTAGTAGTCAGTACTTATTAACCCTGGAATTCTGTATTACCTATTCCTAGAGCTTCAGCATAGGGCCTGCTCAGTGAATATTCAGTGGTGACAATGGAAAAGGAAGAAAATTTGCTTTTTTAAGTACTCTGTTCAGGAAGAAAATGCCATGTATGAAACATAAACACCTTCAAGAAAATTGATATTTTTTAAAATTTATTTTTATTAGTGCATTATAGTTTTACATAATGTTGGGATTAGTTGTCTTATATTCCTAAATGTACACAATTCAACAATACAATTTGTTCAATATCCCCCCACACACACACACATCCCTGTACTTCCCTCCTCTTGTCCCCTTATCCCTTTCCTTTCTTCTGGGTCTTATATGGTTCCTAAAAAAACAAATACATGACATAATTCTTATACATATGAAGAACATTTTTTATATACATGGCTATAGTGTATACAGTGACATTTATAACTGCTTGGAATGCACCTTAGTTCCAACATTTCCCCTTTTCCCTTCTTATCATCCCATGTTATTCTTCAAAATATTTGACAATGGGATTAAACATTTACGTTTTTGTATAGGTATGCAGCATAGCTTGTTCAAATATCTTATGAAATATATTGTAACTGTATCACATAAATATTAACATTTTGCATTTTTGTTCTTTGGATCTAAAACATGAATTTGTCTACTTTATTCCTAAGCCTGGGTTTAGGTCTAGCCTGCACAAATGAGAGGGATACCATTCGGCCCTTGACTCTATGTTTGACTAACTTCACTCAGCAGATTTCTTCCAATACCATCCATTTACCTTCAATAGATGCAATATCTTTGTTTCTAATAGTTGAGTAGAACTCCACTGTATATATATACCAGAGCTTTTGGATCCATTCATCCAGTGAGGGGCATCTAGGTTGGTTCCATAATTTAGCTATTGAAGAAAATTGATATTTTAATGCCAAAGGTTTAAACTTAGCTGGAAATCTAATTTTCCCAGCATAGCACATTCTCTAGTTCTAGGAATGCCAGATAAAATACCATGCTATATAATTAATGAGAAAAATGGAAGCCATGTGAGGTGTTTCAAGTAAAGAGGGATTTAATAAAAATAAATAAAATAAAAAGCAGAAGTATTGAAAAGGTTATAAGGGCAAAAGGAGATGGTATTGCCCCAAATGAGGAACCATTGGAAGCTGATACGTCCTGGAGCCTGTAGTTATTTGCAGAGTTCAGAACATACAAGAATGTTTACTATGCATGAATGATTTGAACAGAATTGTACTCTACAACCTCTGCCCTGCCCCATGGTAGTCAATGGTGCTATTCTTTTTTTTTTTTTTTTTTAAGAGAAAATGAGTTCATGTTTTTTCATCTGGTTTTGGTTATCTTTCATTGATTTGTGTGATGCTGGCGATTGAACTCAGGACCTCATGCATGCCAGGTAAGTGCTCTACCACTTAGCCACCTCTCCAGCCCTCAAAGGTGCCACTCTTAAGGATCTAATGTTCAGCTCCTACCCAGATGCTATAGGATCCTGCTATGACACAACAACTTGATACAACAGTCTGCTGTCAACCCCTGCTGTCTGAACCAGATGATTATTTCTTCCTTTAACTTTTCAGTCAAGAAATTTCTAACCTTGCCAGCCCTGTAATACAGTAAAAAGGGTGGAGATGATGCTGAACACATCATAATATCTGGAATGTGGCATTATGACTATAGCTTATGAAAGGAATATAATAATTATAGCTATTACTGTGCTTCTGTGCAGACTGGAACTTTAGGGTAGAAGAGTTGCCAAATGATAGTTTTAAATTTTTAATACAATAGATATTTTTGAACCAGTGTTTAGAATTGGTTCTATTGTTGGAGTACTAGGTGATCTTGGATAAATTTCAGCCTTAATGTTCTTATTAGTAAATTAGAAAAGTCAGTGGGAGACTTCCTCAATTTGACAAAGAACATCTACCAGAAAAACATTTACTGAATGGTGAGAAACTTGAACCTTTCCCAGTAAGATCAGAAACAAGGCAAGGATGTTTCTTCTTACCACACCTCTTCAACATTTATTAGAAGTTACTAACCAATAGAGTAAGGACGGAAAATAAAATAAATGCAGATTGGGAGGGGGAAATAAAATTGGTTTTGTTTGCAGACTACATGATTATCTGTGTAGAAAATTCAAAAGAATTGCCAAGAAGCTCCTAGAACTAAAATAATTACAGCAGGGTTGCAGGATACTAGGTTAATAATACAATTGCTTTTTGATACAAATGGAATTTGAAATGAAAAAATATCATTTATATTAGCACCTCCCCAAAATGAAATGCTTGTGTGTAAATCTAAAATATGTACAAGATCTGTATGAGGAAAACTACAAAACTCTCATAAACAAAAAGAAATAAATGAAGAGGGATTCCATGTTCATGGCTGGGAAGATTATTTTGTCAAGATGTCAGTTCTTCCCAAGTTAACTTATAAATTCAGTGAAATTCAAATCAAAATTCCAGCAAATCATTTTGTAGCTATCAACCCACTGATTCTAAAATTTACAAGGAGAGGCAGAAGATTCAGAATAGCCAACACAATATTGAAGAACAAAGTTGGAGGACTGACATCACATGACTTCAAAACTTATAAAATTACAATGATCAGGGTAGTATAATGTTGGTGGAAAAAAAGACAAAATAAATGGAAGGACAGAGAGCCCAGAAATATGATTCACAAATATGATCAACTGATGTTTGACAAAGGATCAAAGATACAGTCTTTTCAACAAATGGTATTTGCTGTAGTTTGAATACCTCTGAAAACAACAAGTGAAGCCTAGTGGAAAATAGTCTGCTCACTGGAGTATTTCCTTGAAGGGGAGATTGAGATCCCAGGCCCTTTCTTTCTGTGAGATGAATGGGCTTGTTCCACAATGTGCTTCTGCCTTGCGACAGTCCCAAAGCACCAGGGCCAGCGAGCTATGATTGAAACCTCCAAAACTGACTCAAGATGAACATTTCCTCTATAAATTGATTATTATCTCAAATATTTTGTTACTGTAATAGAAAGCTAACAGTACTTGAACATACGGATATCACATGAAAAAAAATCTAAACACAGACCTTATACCCATCACAAAAATTAGAAAGGATCATAGAGTCTGGGGGATTGAGCTCAGTGGTAGTGCCCTTGCTTAGAACAATGTGCAGAGCCCTAGGTTCAATCCCCAGCATCAACAAACAAAGACCTAAAAGTTAAATATGAAATTAAAAATGTACAGATAAGAACATAAGAGAAAACTTAGATGACTTTGAGTATGATAATATATTTTTAGATAACAACACAAAAGACATGATCCATGAAAGAATCAATAAATACAGCTTAATTAAAATTTAAAACTTCTGTTTTGCAAGGACAAAGTCAGCAAAATGAAGACGAGTCAAAAGTGGGAAAAAAAATTTGCAAAAGATGCATCTGATAAAAGACTTATCCAAAATATACTAGTTCTGAACCCTTAAAACTCAACAAAAGGAAACAATTTAGAAATGGGCCAAAGTTGAAGACCTCCACAGACAAATAGATACACAAATAACAAATAAGCATATATCATTAGGGAAGTGCATATTAAAATAACAATAGGTATCACTCCTCATTTGTTGGAATGGCCAGAATCTGGAATACTGAAAACAGCAAATGCTTGCAAGAATGTGAAGCAACAGGAACTCTCATTGTTAGAATACAAAATTTACAACCATTTTGGAAAACAAGTTTCTTATGAAATGAAACATTGTTATCATATACTCTAATAGTAATGCTCCTTGATATATACCCAAAGGAGTTGAGAACTTACTTCCACACAATGCTTCCTGCACATAGATGCTTATGGTAGCTTTATTCATGATTACCAAAACCTGGAAGCAACCAAGATGTCCACTAGATGAATGGATAAACAATGGTACATCCAGACAGTGGAGTATTATTTAGTGCTAAAACAAAATGAACTATTACGCTATGAAAAGACACAGAAGAACCTTAAATACATATTATTAAGTGAAAGAAGCCAATCTGAAAAGGCTACACACTATATGATTCCAACTGCAAGGCATTCTGGAAAAGATAACTATGGAGACAGATCAGTGGAATGTCAGTAGGCAGAGCACAGATTTTTAGGGCAGTTAAAATACTCCATGTACTGTAATGATGGATAGATGTGATTAGGTATTCAGGTAAAGCCATAGAATGTACAAGAGTGTTACACCAAGAGTGTTGTACATTATATGTAACCCATGGATTTTTGGTGAATATGATGTGTCAGTATAGGTTCATCAATTGTAATAAATATGTTTCTGTGGCAGGGCATATTAATGAAGTAGGAGGCTAAGCATGTGTGGGGCAGGGGGATATACAGGATATCTCTGTATGTTCCTCTTAATTTTCACTGTGAATCTAAAACTAATAAAAAACAAAACAAAAAAAAGAGACTCTTTTTTTTAAGAGAGAAGTTACCTGACCTGGCATTCTTTCAAAAGTACAGTTATAGGGCTGGAGAATGGCTCAGTGGTAGAGTGCTTGCCTGGCATGCACAAGAACTTGGGTTTGATCCCTAGCACCACATAGACAACTTAGTGGAGGAAAACCAAAAAGTAGATGAAAAAATAAAGTTACCTCTCTCTTTAAAATTTTTTTTTTAAAGTGCAGATATAGATGAATCTTTAAGACTGCTGGGGAGGAAGTGTGTTGTATGTATATGTGTGCATGTGAATATATAAATGTAAAGATACACATATGACAAAAAGAATGGTGTAGTTTGTAGGGTAGTTTTCCCCTACCCAGGGACTGTATGATTATAGTCAAATACTGGTAGAATTCCAAAATTGAAATACAGCTCCACTAATGTATATCATGCATTGGCACTGTGCTGGGAGCTAGGGATACAAGGTGCATTTCATACAATCCAATTAATTCACAAAATAATTATTAAATATTCACTAGATACTAGATTTACCAAGGTGAATAATTCTAGATTCCTTTCTGTGAGGTCCTTGTAATCCAGGGGAAAAGACTGGTAAGCAAATTGCAAAGGTTATTTATAAGAAACTGAAAATATGGCCAGTTGGGCTGGAGAGGTGGTTTAGTGGTAGAGCGCTTGCCTGGTATGCATGAGGACCCAGGTTCCAACCCCAGTACCAAGTACACAACTCAGTGTTGAAAAACAAAAAACAGATGAAAAAAATAAATAAAATTGACTCTCTTTCTCTCTCCAAAAAAAATATATGTACACACACACACAGCTAAACAAACAAAGATGAAACTTTAAAATTTAATTGATAAAATAAGACTTGCTTGGAATCTTATTTAAAATTTTACAAGAAGATGCCATGGTAGGAGGAAAATGTTGGTTCTGAAATAAAATCCTCTATGTTGTCAGTGACATTGGAGGTTAATGTGTATAGAATGCTCACTGGGCAATACTGAAAATGGTTTTGAAAAAGTCACCTATTGGCACATCCCTGTAATCTCAGCTACTCAGGAGGCTATAGAAGGATTATAAATTCAGGGCCAGCCTGGGCAGTTTAATGAGATCCTGTCTCAAAATTTAAAAAAAGGGCTGGGGATGTAGCTTAATGAGTGCAGTGCCCATGGATTCAAGCACCAGTCCCACAAACCAAAAAAGAACAACAACAACAAAAAGAAAAGAAAAGTCACCTGTAATGGAGTGGTGGTAGTACATGCCTATAATCTCATCTACCTGGGCGACTGAGGCAGGAAAATCACAAATTTGGAGCCAGCTGGGGCAATCTAGCAAGACCCTATCTCAAAATAAATGCAGATTGAGACGTAGCTCAGGGTTAGATTGCTTGCTTAGCATGCATATGTGAAGCCCTGGATTTGATCCCCAGTACTGAAAAGAAAGAAAGAAAATCTCACCACACAGATACTCACTGGTAACATTTTGATACATTCTTTTCTTATCCAAGGTCACATTTTTTTATGAACAAAGAAACAAAAGCAGGGTATTGGGGGCTGGAGCAGTGACTCAGTGGTTATGGTGCTTTGCCTGGCATGTGCCAGTATGCGAGTTCAAACCCTAGCACCACATACACAACGAGAAAAACTAAATAAAAATTGCTTCTCTCTTTCTCCCTCTCTCACTGTGCCTCCTTTCTTTAAAAAATAAATAAATAAATAAATAAAAGCAGGGTAGGGGCTGGAGCTGTGGCTTAGTGGTTATGGTGCTTGCCTGGCACGTGCAGTTACATGAGTTCGAACCTCAGCATCACGTACACAAGTGTCGGAAGAACGAAAGTCACATGAAAAACTAAATTTAAAAAAAAAAGTTGCTTCTCTCTTTGTCTCTCACTGTCCCTCTTTCCCTCTTTCTTTAAAAAAAAAAAAAAGGTATTGCCATGTGTACCTGTAGTCCTCATTATTCAGAAAACTGCATCAAGATTATTTAAGCTCACAAGATCAGCCTGGGCGAGGAGGAAGAGGAAGAAGAAACAAAACAAAACAAAATAAAAAATGATAAGATTGTAAATTAGAAGTTTGTCAGGAAAAAGAGACTCATTTCAACCAGGTACTTCAAACTTCAAAATAGTCATTTGAATGTGATATCTTTTCCCAATTTCAAATTTTCCATTTTTCCTCTTTTTAGGAAGGATACCACCATATCCAGGCACACAATCAGAAGCATTCAATTACTGAGAGAGTACTCCTTGTAAAACAATTTAATTTAGTTATTCCTTGAATTTCCATCCTTCATTATTTTCCTCTAGGTTTTAGTATCAAGTGTCAATTTCTTATTTCATCACAGTCCTTCACCATGATATAGTTCATATCCATCCTACAAACTTGACCTGGCCTCCTGCTCCTGACAATTCTCTCCTTTCCTTATTTTATTTATTTATTAAGAGAGGGATAGTGAGAGACACAGAGAAAAAACTGATTTTATTTAGTTTCTTCTTTTTTTTTTTAATGTGGCTTTCATTGCTCTGCAACGTCATTGTGTACATGGTGCTGGTTTGAACTCACATACTTGCGCATGCTGGGCAAGTGCCATAACCACAGAGCCACTGCTCCAGCCCTCTCCTTACTTTAAAATGTTGGGTTTGTTTTGTTTTTGGTTTTAGGGATTGATCCCAGAGATGCTTTACCACTGAGCCACATCCCCAGTCCTTTTTGGTTTTTATTTTGAGGGAGGTTCACACTTAGTTGCTTAAGGCCTTGCTAAGTTACTAAGGCTGGCTTTGAACTTTCGATCCTCCTGCCTTGGCTTCTGGAGTCACTAAGATTACAGGCATGAGCCACTGCACCTGGCCATTAAAATGTTTGTAGTTCCACAAATGTGTGATATTATTCTCCAATCTTCAGTGTCTTTCTACATGCTTCTTTCTCTCTCAACATCATTACCCATCCCCACCTTTTCTCTAATTGCTTCTCTTCTAAAACACAATTCAAGGATCGCCTTTCAGGATGCTGCAATCTACTCTTCACCCCACTGCACCATTCATATGCCATCTAAAATTTTTGGTGTATTTCTCTTATTCAGTGCAACCAAGAGCTCTTTGAGGTCAGGAACTATGTCTTGATCATTGAGGCTACTGTTCCTATCACATTACCCAGCATACAATAGATGTTGTAAGTATTATTTGAAGGAATCAATGTAAATTAGTGGAAAGGAGCTGGTGAATTTTTCATTAGTAATCCTCAGGAAGCACATTTAGGAATTATATAGCAAATGTCGTTAGTTGCCTCTCCAATAGCTAGTCCCCCCTTTTTGTTGTTGTCAAATGTCAGGTTTTGTTATGGCAGTGTACCTCAGGACATGTCTTGATCTAAATCAGTTGTTGCATCCCCATTCCTCTTTGCCAGTGATACATCAGGGCTGGGAATGATGATACATATTGGAAAGATGCTGAGCCTTCAGGAAAAAGTCATTTTCTCTTCTTACTCCCTGTTTAATGCTTTGTAAGGGATTTAAAGCCTGGAGCTGGAGGCGAGAAACTTGAGAAAAAAAATGCTAATCTGGAAGACACAGACACATTTGTAAACATATACAACATCCCCAAATTGACATAGGAAGACATTAAAAGCCTAAATCGCCCAATAAAAGGCACTGAAATCCATGCATCAATTAAAAGTCTTCCAGAGGGGCTGGAGCAGTGGCTCAGCAGTTTCGGTGCTTGCCTGGCAAGCACGAGGACCCGGGTTCAAACCCCAGCACCACGTACACAACTAAGTGTTGGGGCAACTAAGGCCATGTGAAAAACTAAATAAAGCTGTTTCTTTCTCTGTTTCTCTCACTGTCCCTCTCTCTTTAAAAAATAAAAAATAATAAAAGTCTTCCAGAGAAGAAAAGCCCAGGACCTGATAGATTCCCCACTAAGTTTTACCACACCTATGAGGAGGAGCTAACACCTCTCCTTATTAAGCTAGTCCAAGAAAGTGAAAATCAAGGAACTCTCCCAAACACGTTTTATGAGGCAACCATAACTCTGATACCAAAACCCAACAAATACACATCAATAAAAAAAGAAAACTACAGATCAATATCCATGATGAACATTAATGCAAAAATTTTTAATAAATATAGCAAACTGCATTCAAGAACACATCAAGAAGATAATTTATCACAATCAAGTTGGCTTCATTCCAGGGATGCAAGACTGGTTCACCACATACAAATCAATAAACACGATTCATCACTTAAACAGAATCAAGGACAAAAACCCTATGATCATCTCAATAGCTGCAGAAAAGGCCTTCAATAAAATCCAGCACCCATTTATGATCAAAACTCTGGAGAAGACTGGGATCAAAAGAAATTAACTGTGTAAAGGCCATACACAACAAACCCTCAGTATAATGCTAAATGGAGAAAAGCTGAAAGAATCTCCACCAAATCCAGGAATAAGACAAGGCTGCCACTTTTATTCACCACTTTTATTCAATATAGTACTCGAGACCCTAGCTGGAACAATCAGGCAAGAGAAGAAAATCAAAGGGATAAGAATAGGAAGAGGAAGTCAAACTATCCGTTTTTACTGATGGCATGGTTCTACATCTGGAAGATCCAAAAAACTCCACCAGAAAATGGCTTGAAGAGCTTATAAACAGATTTAGCATAGTAGTAGGCTACAAGATCAATACCCATAAATCAATAGCTTTCCTATATGCTAACAATATTAGGGCAGAAGAAGAAATCAGGAAATCGGTTCCATTTACAATATCCTCTACAAGAATAAAATACTTGGGAATTAATCTAACAAGGGAAGTAAAAGACCTCTACAATGAAAATTACCAAACGTTAAAGAAAGAAAATGAAGAAGACCCGAGAAGATGGAAAGACATTCCATGTTCTTGGTTAAGCAGAATTAGTATAATTAAAATAGCCATTCTGCCAAAAGCACTATACAGATTCAATGCAATCCCCATCAAGATTCCAATGTTATTCTTTAGAGATATCGAAAAAGCAATTCTCAGATTCATTTCCAACAACAAGAAACCCAGAACAGCTAAAACATTACTAAGCAAGAAAGATGAAACAGGTGGTTTTGCAATACCAGATCTAAAAGTATGTGGGGGGCTGCATTGCCCTGGGAGCCAATCAGGAGGAGGGTGAGTACCAACGACTGGAACCCGGGTCCCTCCTCGTCTGGGGACCTTTTCCCTCCCAGCCGGGGAAACGAGGCAACCACATGCAGCTGATGGCAGCTCAGAATCCATTTATTACTAAGGCACACGGGTTTTTATATATGGAGGAGGGGAGACAGCCAAGGAATCAATAATCCTTCTAAGGGAGTTGCCAGGGGTTATGCAGATTTTGAGTACACACAAACAACTAGGTAACAGCACATTCCAACCCACTCTAACTCTTT
>PVKS010024178.1:0-31394 GCA_004027875.1 Aplodontia rufa | reverse complement strand
ATTTCTGATTGCTAGTGAGGTAGAACATTTTCTCATATATTTATAGGGGGTTTTTTTGGACTTCCTTCATTGAGAAGTTTCTATTTAGTTCCCTAGGCCATTTTATTGATTGGATTATTTGTGAGTTTGGTGTTCAGTGTTTTGAGTTCTTGGTATATTCTCTCAGAGGTGTAGCAGGCAAAGACTGTCTCCCATTCTGTAGGTTCTCTCTTGATACTCTTGACTAATTTTTTAGCTGTACAGAAGCTTTTTAGTTTAATGGCATCCCATTCATTTATTCTTGGCTTTAATTCTTGCACTATGTTGAGTCTTGTAAGGAAGGCAGTGCCGACACGGATATCATGGAGTATTGATCATATTTTTTCTTCTAGTGATTGTATAGTTGCTGGTTTGATTTCTAACTCTTTGATCCATTTCGATTTTATTCTTGTGCAGGGTGATAGGGAAGGAACTAATTATAGTTGTCTCCATGTGGCTGTCCAGTTCATCCAGCACCATTTGTTGAACAGGCTGTTTTTCTTCCACACTATATTTTTGCACCCTTTGTCAAATATCAGATGGCTAAAGATTTTGGGTTTGTCTTGGTATCTTCTAGTCTGTTCCATTGGTCTTCATGTCTGTTTTGATACCAATACCATACTGTTTTTGTTACTGTAGCCCTATAGTATAATTTCAGGTCAGCCTCCTGCTTCCTCTTTCTTGCTTAGTAATATTTTGACTATTCTAGGTCTCCTGTTATTCCAAATGAAATTGAGAATTGCTTTCTCTATATCTGTGAAGAATGTCATTGGTATCTTGATGGGGATTGCATTGAATCTATATAGTGCTAAAGAGGAAAACTGCTTTCTTAAGCTGCAAAGAAAGGTAACCTGTACATTTTCTGCACATGGGCTCTGGAAGCCTGGACTCAGGGTGTTGACAGCATCCACAATACTAACCCTAAGAAACATACATAGCCAAAGACACTTAAGTGCCTGATCATTCAGAGTGTGCAGATGAGTATTTCTGAGGCCAGATAGGGTGTACACACTCACTCAAGGGCAGCCAACCCCTCACAAAGCTCTGCAATGTGACTTTACCTGTTTCTTTAGAAACAGAGCCCAACACATGAAGCTGATCTTAACCTCCTCCTCATTTTCACACTTAACTCTCAAGCTCCTGGATGCTTCCCCCTATAATTGTGGAGACACTGTTAATTCAATCAGAAGTTCTAGAGCCTATCCACAATCAATGTTTTTTTGTTTGTTTGTATGTTTGTTTGTTTGTTTTGAGAGAAAGGGAGAGAGGGCGGGGAGGGAAAGAGAATCCATTTTATTTGTTCATCTGGTTTTAGTTTCTCTTACAGTTGTATATGTGGTGCTGGGGTTTGAACCCTGGTCCTTGCACATGCCAGGCAAGCACTCTAACTACTGAGCCACCACTCCAAGCCCCACAAATCAATGTTCTAAAGCCAGAGATTAAAAAGAGGAGCAAGACACTATCCAGGAGATAGACATGACAAGTATGGATATATTAATATGTGTTATGAGTCTTGTCTAATGTTACCCCATTTACACAATAATAGCTCATTTGTTCCTCAGTACAATCCCATTACATATTATGTTTCCACACTGTGGATAAGAAATTGGAAACTGGCAAAATTTAAATTACTGCTCCAGGTTCTATAGTTAAAAAGTAGAAGAACCAGTGTGAATAGTCAGGCCTGTATGAGACAGCAACTCTGTTTGCAGAGAATTGCAAAGCTAAGGCTCCCCAGTATATTTTGAGATTTCACCAAACTGGGCTGGAATGTGGCTCAATGGTAGAGTACTTGCCTAGCATGCTTGAGGCCCTGGGTTCAAGCCCCAGCTCTCAAACAAACAAACAAAAAAAGACAATAACAACAACAAAAACCCAAGAGAAATTTCAGTAAACTGAGAAATGGATGGAGGAAGAATCAAAGAGGTAAACTTCTTTTAAGAAGAGATTGTCACAACTACCATGCATCTCACCAATGACCAACCCTGTTTTTGGCCTTTATTTGAACAAAGTGCTAGAGAGTGAAGATACAATGATGAGCAAAAAATGGAGTCTGTAGCCTTTGGGAGCATTCAGGCTCAGGAATAAAGTATCATTATTCAAACAAATGAAAAGTATAAGAAATGAACTAACAGAAGTCAGGCTGGAGCTATGTGACAGCTGGTCTTGAAGATGAAAGGATGTTGATATCCAGAAAGGGGAAGAAGAAACCAGGTTCTCCCCAGAGTCTTCCGAGAGAACGTTGCCCTGCCGACACCTGGACACATCCCTCTCAGGGAGACCCATTTATGTTTTTCATTTTTAAGGGGTTGTAGTACTAGTAATAGTATTTTTAATTTTTTTCAATTTTTTATTAAGGAGTTGTTATTTTACAATCATAAATGCATATAAAGTAAGTATTTGGGGGCTGGAGCGGTGGCTCAGTGGTTTCAGTGCTTGCCTGGCAAGCACAAGGACCCGGGTTCAAACCCCAGCACCACATACACAACCAAGTGTTGGAGCAACTAAGGCCACGTGAAAAACTAAATAAAGTTGTTTCTCTCTTTCTCTGTCTCTCTCATTGTCCCTCTCTCTTTAAAAAAAAAATAAATACATAAATAAATAAATAAAGTAAGTATTTTTGTACTGTGGATTGAATCCAGGAGTGCTTTTCCACTGAGCTACATCACCAGTTGCCCCACCACCTTTTTGTCTCCCTTCTCTCTCTCTCTGTTTTCAGACAGGATCTTGCTAAATTGCTAAGGCAGGCCTCCACCTTGTAATCATGCTGAATCACCCTCCTAAGTCACTGGGATTATGAGCATTAGTGACCATGCCCAGCTCAGTGAGACCCTTTTAGAATTCTAACCTCCAGATATGTCAGAGAATAAATGTGTGGGTTTGTTTTTTTTTAAATTCATACTAGAGATATTTATTGGTATGATTTTTGTTGAGAATGCTACTATAAACATAACAAAACTTCCCTTGAGAATTTCCATCCCAATAAATGCAACAATCACAAAAGAAAATGACAAGACTGTGCATGATAAAGTTTTGTAGAGAAACAAAGATGGTGCTGAGATAGAGGATAAGTACAGAGGTAATATTTGATATGAAAAGTTTTGTTGGGGGCTGGAGCAGTGGCCCAGTGGTTATGGCACTTGCCTGGCATGTGTGAGGATATGGGTTCAAACCCCAGCACCACGTACACAGCGAAGTGTTAGAGCAACGAAAAACCCATGAAAAACTAAATAAAATTGATTATTTCTCTCTCTCACACTGTCCCTCTCTCTTTAAAAAAAAAAAAAGTTTTGTTGATATGAATAGAAAGATCACTCT
The DNA here is from genome assembly GCA_004027875.1 of Aplodontia rufa. NCBI lineage: Eukaryota > Metazoa > Chordata > Mammalia > Rodentia > Aplodontiidae > Aplodontia > Aplodontia rufa. The sequence continues at coordinate 28,058 of PVKS010024178.1, read as the reverse complement.
GCAGGTGGCTGTTTTAGTCAGCTTTCTCATTGCTATGACCAAAAAACTGACATGAATAATTAGAAGAGGAAAAGTTAATTTGGTTCATAGTTTCACAGGTCTCAGTCCACAGATGGCTGACTCCATAGCTCTGGGCCCAAGTGAAGCAGAAATCATGATGGAAGGGTGTAGCAGAGGAAAGCAACTCAGCACATGGCAATAAGAGAGCAGAGAGCAAATGTGTGTTGTTTTAAATCACTAACATGGGGGTAACTTGTTATAGCAGCCAGAGGACACTAATACAGTGGGAATTCATGGAAATTTTCCTGCAGGCTTTGAAATTAAGGTCTGAAGGATTCTTAAAACCTACCTGGCTAAAGAAGTGGAAAGTAGAGCCCTTTCAGAGTTGGCTGATGGGGCTGGAACAACTAAAGAAGGTGTGATATCAGAGGAGGGAGTGAGCTGAGCAGGTGTACAAGCAGGAAGTGCCACATAAGCCATGTACAATACCCTATCGATAATCAATTAATTAATTAAGTGTAAAAATAAAAGCAATGGGAATCCACTGAGGGCCAAAATCTGAGGATGGCCTCTTCAAAATTTTGCTTAGTAATATTTTTAATTTCAGAATAGTTTCCTACCTCACTCCATCATGTTTATCTCACACAGCACTCAAAAATACAAATTAATATAATCAGAGACAACCCCCCAGCAAAAAAAAAAAAAAAAAAAAAAAGGCAAACAGGCAGGGAAGATATGATGGGATAAATTCCAAAGTCAACCACACATTATCTCAGACTTCTCTCTTCCCAAGTAAACAAGTAATTGAACGAGGACACCAAGACTAGAGAAAAGCCTGTTTGATACTTCATATGATTGTGATTAGTGTCAATGGTAAGCCAAGACTTGCTCTCATATGAAAATCTGAATGAAATTTGAAATAACAGGTCAGGAATTTTCTGTTGACCATCAAGTGTGGTACGACATCTAGTGGTGGAAATTATTAATTTCATTTCTTCCTTCTAGGCTAGATTTAGACAGAGGAGGGATGCAGAGTACCCTGAAGCCAATGAACACTAGGAACAGCTGTGCGTAAAACGCTCAGCTCAGAGCTGGAGGGGTTTTCCAAGATGAAAAATGTGCTGCTCTGCTCTCCTTGGAGCTTGCAGACTCTGTAGAGAGTAGACAGAGACAAGTGTTTACCATTTGCTTTGCCTCTCTCCACCTTTAGCAGATGCATGACAACTAGATGGCAGTGAGAGAGGCCTGAGGGAGAGAGACAGATTTGGGATACATCAGTGAGCAGGGGATGGTTGAGGTGTGGGTGTGGATGACACACAGGAGCATTTAGCACTGTGGTACAAAGTAGCTGCTCAATACCTATATGTTACTATCAAAAACTTCCATCAAGCCAGGCCTAGTGGTGCATGCCTGTGATCCCAAAGGCCTGAGGCAGGAAGATCGCAAGTTCGATCCCAGCCTCCGCACCTTAGAGAGGCCCTATGCAATTTATGAGACCCTGTCTCAAATTAAAAATAAAAAGGACTGGGGATGTAGCTCAGTGGTTAAATGCCTCTGGGTTCAATTCCCACTACCAAAAAGCACCCAGTACCACATAAACAAAACAAAAATGCCAATTGCCTGTGATGGCAAAGAAAGGATCCACAAGAAGTTTCCAAGTACTACTACATGGAAATTCCTGGGTTTGATAAAGTGACTGTCAGATCACAGCAGCTAGCAAATGCATGTTCTAATATTCTAAATTGGGTGTCTTTTGGAGATTGTTCATATTCTCTGAGATGCTTGCTCAATTCTAAAATAGGATAAAACCCCAACCTTACAAAAACTCTGTATGTATCAACTGAGATAATGTTTGAAAAAGAGATTTTAAGTCATGAAATACTAAATTCACACACAGGATCTGTATTAAGTGAGCAGTCAGGAGATATACTGTACAAAGAAAATTTTAAAACATTTTAAATCATCACCCAAAAATGAGGCTATGCTGGAAGATCATCTGGATCAATTTGTCAAATATGTCCATTTACCAAAAATGGCTTTATTTCTTATCTTTTTGGTCTAAAGGTAATGATAGAGATTTCCTGATGAACTTTTAACATACTTAGTAAGTTCAGCATTTCAGATAGAAAATTTTTAGTTTGTTATTTTTCTTAATTCATCTTTAATATCATTTCTGGTTGTTCAATACATAGGCAAGTTTTATTTTCAGGTTTTACTCATTTAACTTTCCAATTCTCCTCATAATTGTATGTTTATAGTTATAACTTTTCAAATTTGAGTTACAACTCGTTGAATTTCTAATTATAATGTTTTCATTCATGCTGTTGCTTCCTTTTTTCTAACTTCTTTGAATGTTTTGTTTTGCTTTACCACTGAGCCACATCCCCAACCCTTTTTTATTTTTTATTTTGGGGCAGGGTCTTGCCAAGTTGCTTAGGGCCTCACTAAATTGTTGATGCTGGCTTTGAACTTATGATCTTCCTGCCTCGATTCAGGAGCCGCTGGGATTATAGGCATGTGCCCCTGAGCCCAGCCGAATTTCACTGCTTTATAAATGGTTTTGGCAAATTCTTATTTTTTCCTGATGATTTCAACTTTAACTTAATTGAAATTGAAATTCAATTTAATTTAAATACTACTTCTTTAGGATGATTTTGAATCAATATTTAAAGCTTAATTGATTTAAACTAAGTCTAATTAAAATAATTAATGATTTTTAAATTATTATTTGAATACATATATTAATTTAAAGTTACTTAACTTTGAACTCCATATTATTGAAAAAAAGTAAAAATATAGACCTAGCCTGTCATTTTAGAAATTAACAAAATAATATAAAAAATGTTTTTGTTCTAAAAATAAATAAAAACATATACTAAGCACATGTTTTACCACTGAGCTACACCTCCAGCAGAAATAACATTTTTAAAAGTCCAAAGGAAATGAGATGTCTAGATACTATCACATGGAATGCAAAAATTCAGATTGAAAAATGTACTTAAAATTATTCACTCATATTGATTTCTGCTCAGAATTTTTAGCAATGTTCAGGGTAATTCTTTCCTTTTTTTTTTTTTTTTTTAATTTAAGCAGTGGGTACTGGGGATGGAACCCATGCTAGGCAAGCACTCTATCACTGAGTTACATTCCCAGCCCCAGGGCAGTTTTTATGTGTTGACTTTAATGTTTAGATTTCCATCATAAGTAAATGAAATTGAATATTTGTGTCAATGCAATTATAACCACAAACAGGAAATTGGGTAAATGTGGTGGTTTGTCTTTTGGTAAATTTGGAGAATTAGCTCTCACAAACTGATTCACAATAACTTCATGTGGTTAACTCATGGTACAGCAGAGGGTGACAGAGTCAAGGTCCTGTGCCTGACCACATTTTACTAGATTTATGTGCAAAGGGGAGCTTAGTATTCATGTACTTCAGTACTATAATTCATTGTTGTTAATAGCTCCATCAAGTGTCAAGGTAATTCAAATTTCTAATCTAATGTGTCACTCCAAAGTGATTCACTTCCTAAAAAATATAAAGTAAAGCTAAATTTAAAATACAGAAACTTGGGGTGGAGCAGGCACGTGCAAGTACACGGGTTCAAACCCCAGCAACCCACATACACAATTAAGTGTCAGAGCAACTCAATAAAAATTGATTCTCTCTCTCTCTCTCCCTCTCTCTCTCTCACTGTCCTTCTCTCTTTAAAAAAAAATTAAAATAAATAAAATAAAATACAGAAACTCAGCCAGGTGTGGTGGCACACACCTGTAATACTAGAGACTCAGGAGGCAGAGGCAAGAATATCTCAAGTTTGAAGCCAGCCTCAGCAACTTAGTGAGGACTTAAGCAACTTAGGGACACCTTGTCTCAAAATAAAATGTAAAAAGCAGTGGGGATGTGGCTTAGTGGTTTAGTGGCCTTAGGTTTAATCCCCCCTTATCAAAAAATCAATAAGTAAAGAGATAAACTTAGGTGGACTGACAGCCCTTGGGTGGTTTTAAATCCATCCTATTCCATGATGTGACTCATTCTATAATGTTCCTACTGGAGGAACATTCCCAGCTGTGTTCTCGGCCTGAAAAATGCTTTGGAAGCAAACAGCCCATCTGATGCTCAACTGAGGACCCAGAGAGGAACTGATCCACTCTCACCTTCCCAATGAGGGAAGATGCTGTTATCATACACATTTATCTCCCACTATTCTCACTAATTATTGGTTGAAAATAAGCCAAATTCACTCAGATTGACTGAGCCCATGAACACATTCCAAGTTAAACATAAGCGTGTAACACTGTAATTACAGGAAATATTTTAAGAGAAAAGATATTCCCCTGAAAGAGATCCTAGAAGAAACAGGACCACACCCAGCTTCCTTGAGGGTCAGGCCAACCCTGCTTGCCGCAGATGCTGAAAACGAGAAATCCCTCTGGCTCTTGGAAAAAGAGACTTGATTTTCCCTTTCTGGCTGTTTCCAGGAGGGCCTCCTTCCAGACTCCCTCACTCTTCACAGTAGTTTTTTTTTTTCCCTATCTTTCTAGACTGTGTGTGTAAGGGATTAGTAAGTCCTGGAATGTCCCATGATGCCAGAGCATTATTTCTCATCCCCAGTGGTAGTGTGGGGTGAGGGTCAAACCCCAACACCTTTGAGGTTGAGTCAGGGAAAGGGAGGAGCCAGGCTGTCTGGCAGTGGATGGTGGGAGCTGCGAAGTAAGGCCACAGCTCATTTCTCCTGAAGGCAAAGGGTCTGGAAACAGCCTGCTCAGCCACAGTCTGAGCGGCTCTAGGGGTTGTAATGTGAGAACAGCAGTTGGAGCTGGGCTCTTTGTATTTGGGGGAATATAAGTCACGTAGTCCTTTCTGATCAGAACTTGAGGATCCTTTCAGCAGAAGGGTTAAAGATTCTACGCTTGTAGAGCCCTAACCCCGGAGTGGCTATGGAATGTTTCAGGAAGTGTTTTCCCCATGACAGCAAAGGTTCTATTTTCAGTTAATTTTAAATTCTAGAATGGAAAGCGTTGTATCATAATGGATTTTGGTAGCATATGGTCATATGCTCAAATCTCATCAGCTACATGATCCTGAGAAAATTACTTCAACTCTCTGAGCTTTGGTTGTCTTCCCACTGCCTACAGAAGGATTAAATAAGAAAGCAGATTAACTATCCCTGTGCCTAATGTGATATTTGCTCCATGAATGTCAGCCCAGTGATTTGCACATGTTAAAACTTAAGTGATGATGAGGATGAGGAGGAGGAAGACTGTGGCAGATGCTGGCTTTCAGTGCCTGGATCCCCTGTCCAGGACTAAAGCACATCTTTCCTCAGGTGTGGGAGTACTGGTAAACTGTGTGGTAAATCCCAGAAGCGAGTGCACCATGGTTTGAGAACTAAATAATAAACAGTAATTATAAGGACTATGGAATTTCACATCTGTTGCTGGGGGATATCAATGCTTTCCCAAAAGTAAATGTTGAAAGTGATCATCACCAATGAAAGGTAAAGTAGGAAATCTAGAGGGTCTCTTTGGCAGAGACTCTCATATCCTACAACTATAGGACAAAAAAAAGCTAAGGATTGGGCTGGAGTGGTGGTTCAGTGATTATGGCACTTGCCTGGCATACGCAAGTATGCAAGTTCGAACCCCAGCACCACGTACACAACGAAGTTTCAGAGCAGCTAAGGCCACATGAAAAACTAAATAAAATTGATTCTCTCTTTCTCTCTCCCTCTCTCTCTCACTGTCCCTATCTCTTAAAAAAAAATGCTAAGGATCATGGCCACAGCACAATTATAAGAATATCAGAATTCACGTAAACCATGTTTGTTTTCTCGAGGTCAGGACCCTGGTTGAGAAATATTAGAACCTGAGATTTGAGATGGATACATCTGGGTCAATGCACAGGTAAAGGGTTGTACTCCTCCCATGCCTAAAGATCACATAGTGATTTGCTTTAGAAGACAATATGTATCCCTGCTTAGAATATACCTCATCTCCTACTGGTCATTATGCTGACAGGTAGGTCTAGATTACAGCATAGCCCAGCTGAGCAAACTGTGACCTAAGTTCGATCATTAGCATAATGGCCAGTAGCAGAGGTAGGACACATCTTCCATCCAAGGGAGCTGCAGGCCCTAGCCAACAACATGTACCCCCAGAAGCCAGGAGAGAACCCATGGGCCTGGATTCTGAAAATGCAGGTTGCGGGGGAGTATGATGGGAAGCCATGAAACAAAGTTAGATAAGGGAAATGTTATTGACAGAAGAATATTTTCCCCTTACATGTATTTGGATTCCTGGCAAGGAAACTAAAGACACTGCTGCTAACATGACGCTAGGGTAGCTACACATTTCCCTTCTGTTTTGTGGTAATTTTCCAAACCTACTTTCCCACTGTCATCAGAGCTTGTCACCAGGAAGGATAGATGGCCAACAGAAACAGGGAGCAACAGGGAGCAGTCACTCCCAGAGCCCCAAACACTCCACTCACCTAGGGCAGGCCTATTTTTAATCACATTGGAGAAACTGAGTTATCTTAGGAAACTCCTCAGGAATGGTTAAAATCATCCCAGGAGGGACATTACAGATAAGAAGAGGACCCTGATGGAACCAGGCTGATGCTGACATGAAGGGGCACTGCAGGCTCTGAAATCTGTACCTAGCAAGGCTTTGGGGGCAGCAGCAGTAATGGTAAGGAAGGAATAGTCATCCTGGGGCTCATTTTTTTTCTTTTTTCTTTTTTCTTTCTTGGTGCCAGGGATTGAACCCAGCACTTCACACTTGCTAGGCAAGAGGTCTACCACTGGGCTACACCCCACTCTGTGTTTGCACAACAGTTATATTATCCTGAGGTTTTTGTTTGCTTGCTTGCTTGCTTTTGTCTTTGTTTTGGATTTTTTTTCCCCAGGGTCAAAGACCAAACCCAGGGTCTTGCACATGCTAGGCAATCCTGCAAGTATGTTGCCCTTGCATAAGATCGCATGCTACAGACATTAAGGTAGGAAAGCCTTATGAAATTCCTATTCACATTTCACACAATGGAGCAACTGTCCATTGAGATAAAAATTCTGAGGTGGAAATGGATAATAATTTCAAACGCTGAAGGATCAAAGATGAAATAAAGCTGAAAAGAACTGTTTGTGTGCACTTCTGACCCTCCAAGAGCAGTGCCTTAGTGTTGAGACAGATCTCAGATTGCAGAGCTGCAGGAGCCAGCAGCACTGAGCTGAGTGGAAAGAGCTCAAACCAGGTGGTCTCAAGGTTCCAGGAAGTGCAAGCAGACAGGGTCTGGCTGTGAGCTACCCAGGGTGTGAGTAGCATGACAGCACTCCTATTTATTGAGCTTTAGCTGTGTCATTTCCTAGATATGTGTGCATCACACACATTTCCACATTTAATTCTCACACTACTCCCTGAGATGCTTGAAACCCTATCCATCTTGCTCATGAGCTCATTTGCTGTATGAGTTCCAAAGACGTGAACTTTCTAGTAAGCAGGAGTTAGAACCCAATTCTGTTCTCAAAGCTCTTTTTAGGATGGTCCACACCTGGTAGAATCAGTGGAATGTTGACTGGTTATTTTAAGAAAAGAGAGGCTTAGGCATGTTCAGTAGTGGAAAGGAATAAATCCTCCCTAATCCCTATTCCAAGCCTCCCACCCTCTGCCTCCTCTTATCTTACCAGTTCACTCTCTAGTTTCTGAATTCCAAATGTCTTCCACCCCACCAATATCTGGTCTGAGAAGACAGATATGTGTTCCGGTGGCCCAGGTGTGGCTGGGTGGGGTGAGAACGTGGTATGTGGGAATCAAAATGACCTCAGCCTGCTGGATTTGGTATCGTACTACTGAGATCCCTGCAACTAGAGAGGATGAGGCAGGAGAATTGCAAATTTGAGGCCAGCTTCAGCCACTTAGTGAGACCCTCAGCAACATAAGGAAACCCTATTTCAAAATAAAAAATAAGGGCTGGGATGTAGCTCAATGGTAAAGTGCCCCTGGGTTCAATCCCGAGTATGGGAGTGGGGAGCAAAACAAAAAATAATAATAATACCTCACCTTTGTCTTTAGCACAGGAAACATACGAGAAACGTATTTCATACTGCAAATGTATGATCTGCATTGTGAGAAAAGTCAGTTTTTTTGTTTATTAAAATATTGCTGGGTGGGGCTGGAGAGATAGCTCAGCCATAGAGTGCTAGCCTGGCATGCTCGAGGACCTGGGTTCAGACGCCAGCACCACATACATAATTGTCAGTAAAACAAAAACCAGATGAAAAAATAAATAAAATTGACTCTTTCTTTTTAAAAAAAAAAAGTGTAAAAGATATTATAGCTGAGTGTAATGGTGCACATCTCTAATCTCAGCAACTAGAGAAGCTGAGATAGGAGGATCTCAAGTTCAAGGCCAGCCTCAGCACTTTAGTGAGGTCCTAAGCAACTTAGTGGGACCCTGCACAAAATAAATTAAAATGGCTGGACTTTTGTGCAGGGGCAAAGTGCCCCTGTGTTTAATCTTCAATACCAAAATTCAAAATAAAATATCTACATATAAGACTCCAATCAAGGGTGGGCATTTGCTCCAGCCGTTTTCCCTGGTGCTATTCCTATTCCTTTGTCCCATAATCCATGTAGCATTGACATTAATTGACTAGAATCACCTCCCAGCTACTTCTCCCTGCTCCCCATCCTTGCAGGCCCAGAAGCACTAGGAACATGATGGAGTCATATAGCGCCCTAGACACCCTGGTCCCCTCAAAAACGAAGTGAAAGGCAATTGGGAGGGAAGATACATACACTGAAGATCAGATTTGGTAAAAGGTACTATGCTAGCACCCTTTACATATACTGGTTCATTCAAGCCCCTCATATCTACTTCTAAGTATTAGTGAAATCACTGAACACCATACTTGGTAAACTAAGTAATTTATCCAAGATCAGAACTTAGGGTGAATTGGTGGGCAGGGCAGGCCTGGAACTAGTTTTCCTGGTCTTGGAATCTGAGATTGCCATTGGGAGTTGAAACATCTGGATTGGGTCCCACCTAACTGCATCCTGGCCAGAAGGTCTGAAGCACAAAAATGTCCCCAGCACAAGACAGTTTCACCTCTCCAAAGTCTTCAGCCCAGAACCAGGCTGTTTGAGTTTATAGCCAATGATTTTATTATGAATCCTAATTTCTTTAGCAAAGAAACATTTTGAACTGGTCATGAACAAAGTGACTTTCTCTAACCAGTGAGCAGGTGGCTATTCCATTTCCATCCTCAGAACTGACCTCCTGCTGCCCAGGGAGGGGGAAGGGGGAGAAGGGAGGGTGAGGAGAGCCTGATGTCACTCAGCCCTACATAAGGGCCTCTTTTAGGCTCCTGCAGGCAATTTGGAAGCAGCTGGAGGAGTGAGTTAGGTCCTGGTTGTGGTATTTTTTTTTTCTTTTTAAAGACAGACACAAGCACAGCTGTTGGGTAAAATGCCGCCTCCACAGAAAATCCCAAACCTCAGACCTTTCAAGCAGAGGAAGAGCTTAGGTAAAGTTCTTGGGGGAGCTTGCTGGGTTACCAGAGAAAGAACAGAGGAAAAGACAGATCCTGCTCTTAATATCTACTTATTCTTTTGTACTTGAATTATTCGCAGCAACCAGACAACAGGAAGTTGCTGGAATCCAGGCAAAGTTCCCAAACAAGATCCCGGTAAGACTCCACTGTACTTGCTTAGTGGGGCCCCCGCAATCCAGTCCTTTGAATTAACAAAGACCAGCTTGCGGCCCCCCCTTCTCTCTGTTCCAAGTTCCTAGACCCAGAGAGCTCCAGTCTCATTCTGAAGGGCTGAAACTCTTGACAGGTGATAGTGGAGCGCTACCCGAGAGAGCAGTTCCTGCCCCTGCTGGACAAAACCAAGTTCCTGGTCCCACAGGAGCTGACCATGACCCAGTTTCTGGGCCTCATCCGGTAAGTGACCTTGCACCTGTGTGCTTGCAGATGTGCATGTGCAAGTGTGCGCCTCTGTGCTTACCTGGGCCTTTACTTTGTTCTTTAGTTCGTTTGTGCTGGGGGATGGGAGGGGTGATTTCTGGGGAAGATAAATCGTTTTTTGTCACTGATCTTTTAGATTCTGTATTGTTCTGAAAAGATGCTCTTGGAAGTACTTTATTTTAAACAGGTGGGGAGAAACCCTTAGACAACAGTTCTAAAGCGAGTAAGAGGGGCCAAGATGTCTAAGAATTTCCTAAAGCAGCCTTGGCTCTGAAGCTAGTCTAGAAGAGCTTTCTTTCCTGAAACCTAGTCTACATGTCCCCTAGAGCAGTTTCTCCTTCAAGTGCATGTATGCTTGGGGAGTGGGGACCTCTTCAAAGGGTAAGGGTTTTTTGCACTGCTCAGAACCAGAAGGTATTCCCAAAATGCTCTCCTCTCTTCAGTTAAGGTAGAGACACAGCTAAGAAAATGTAGCTACTTTTAAAGCATAAGGGGATTAAGTGGTGTCACCTAATACATAAAGCAATGAGAAATGATTGGGGAGAAAACAGAGATAGTAGGGAAGTTTTTTTTTTTTTTGTACTGGGGATCAAACCCAGAGGTGCTTTACCACTGAGCCACATCCCCAGTCCCTTTTATTTTTTATTTTGAGACAGGGTCTCACTAAATTGTCAAGGTTGGCCTTGAACTTGCAGTCCCCCTACCTCAGCCTACCAAGCCTCTAGGGGTAGGGAAATGTTCCTATAGTTGAAAAGTCAGGTTGGATATGCACTATGAAGAGTGTTTTTATTTTGTTTCACTGAGTTATTGAAGAGCATTCTGATTTTCTCCTCTCAGGGACAGTTCAATGTTAAGGTTCGTCTAGTGAATGCAGGTGACTGGGGGTTATATAGTTCAGTAGTAGAGTACATGCTTAGCATTTATGAGATCATGGATCCCATCCCTAGCAGGGGGAAAATTTTTTTCTGGATCCCAATATGTTGATCTATCACCACCTCCAAAACCCTGTTGAGTTCTGAAACCATTCTTCTTCCTAGTTAGGGGCCCTCCGATGTCACCATCACTGTCAACCTACAACCCAATGCCCAGATTTGTTTCTGCTTAATGATTACTGAGCACCAACTATGTTCTGAGTGCTTCCTAGGCTCTGTGGATGCAGCATTGAACAAGATGATAAGACTCCCTACTTTCTACCCACACAAGGACACCCCCACCTTCATCAAAAGCAAATGTGAGGGGGTGGGGGGTTGGGGATTTAGCTCAGTGGCAGAGCGCTTGCCTAGCACACACAGGGTCCTGAGTTCAGTCCTCCATCCTGAAAAAAAAAAAAGAATGCCTCCCTTCCCAGCTGGTGGCAACACTCCCAGCCCCAGCTTCCTCTGTCCCTCATTGCAGACCAGTTATCTTCTATCCAAAGACAGCTAGGCAATTGTCAGGACTGGAACGTTTGGGGTTATCTTGGGATTAATTGGCTGTAAAATGCATCAGGTCCTAGTTGCTCCCACCTCCCACTGCTACTTGGTCTTAGCCCACTTGAAAGTCTGAAGCTCTGATGTTGGAGTGCCAGCATCACCACCTGAAGCAAACAGAAGTGTGTCCTTAAGGTGAGACCTGGCCTTCCCCTGGATATCTTTGTGGTCATGCTGTCATCCACTCCATACAAACTGGAACTTAACTACCCTTGACACTTGAAGCATGTCCAAATGAACTTTACCATCTCCCTATTTCCTCGATGTGAGCAGAGGAATGGCAGGGTGGAGGAAGGATACACTTCGAAGCGGAAGATCCCATGCAATGGCCTTCCCCAGGCTGCTGAGCAATGGAAGAGATGCTGGAGAGATTACACCTTGCCTTTTAATTTTGTAGCAAACTGGGGCTTATTTTCTTAGAATTTTTGTTTCAGCAAGTCTCCTCATTAACAATAGGATTATCTTACACTTTTGGCCTAACTGGGAGGCTTGTTGGTTCCTACATCCCTGGGAAGGAGTAAAGAGCAGGTCAGTCTTCCTGAGCATCATGATGCTGTAGATTCCTGGGCTGGCTTCCAAGATTGGCCCCTCATGTCACCCTCCTCCCTATCCCAGGAGCCGCATGGTCCTGAGGGCCACCGAAGCCTTTTACTTGCTGGTGAACAACAAGAGCCTGGTCAGCATGAATATGACCATGGCAGAGATCTACAGGGACTACAGGGATGAGGATGGCTTCGTGTACATGACCTACGCCTCCCAGGAGACATTTGGTTCCTTAGGGTCGGCAGACCCCAGTGATGGGGACAGAACTGCAATCCTCACTAGTCCACTTCAAGAAGACTATGTTCTCTGAGCTGTGCACCAGACGCCAGCCTACAGGATTGGTTTTCTTCTGTGCGTACATTGAAGGGGCCAGGAGGCAGAAATGCGTGGGACAATCAGCTGCAACCAGTGACAGCAAAGCTGGGGCTCTGCCTGGTTTACCTTTTCTGTGCTCCAGGTTCTTATGGTCTCTAAGAAAAATATGGGCTCCTTCTGGAAATTTTATAGTGACTCTTTTCTGTGTTTAGCTGGTGTGAAGCTTTTGTGTAATGAGCTGGAAACGTGTGTTGTGTCATCTGAGGTGCAGGTGAGCCCGCCCTTAAGAATTAATTTCACCCCCTGGAGCCAGGCAGGAGTACCATGTGCAGCTCAGTTTGTGGGGAACTCTGGCCTGCAGACTGGTCTCTAGGGAGCCAGGTGAAACCAGTGGGAACTCACGTGGGGGATCCTGATCTGATATTAGGGAGACTATTTCCTCAGCATTCTCCTTTCTTGGCTATTTCTTCTTATTTCCTTTTTTGTCTCTGCCATACATATTTATGTCAAAGTTGTAACAACTTCTCAATATAAAGTCATTAAAACTATCAGAGTGTTTACTATGTGCCAGGCTTTATTCTAAGAAATCTATGTGTATTAAATCCTTATCACAATGCTCTCAGGTTAACAACTCTTATCAGCCTCCTGAGTTGCTGGGATTACAGGTGTGTGCCACCATACCCAGCAATATCATGTATAATTACAATACACCAATAAAAATATGGGGAAAATCCAATAAAAATAATTCTAGAAAAGGAATACAAATGATATTCAAATACTTACAAGTATAATAAAGATGATGAACATGGAGAAGGAGATGGGGACAGAAGAAGAAAACAAAATAATTGGTAGATGGTATCCATTATCTAGAATGGTATAAGAGGGAGTAATTTTAACTTGGACCAGAATGCTGAAAAGGAGATAGCAGAAGAGAGCTAGCATTTGTGAAAGAAGCTGAGGCTCAGAGATGATGTGTTCTCCTTAAGCAACCTCAGCAGTGCTGGGTCCAGCACGTATCCTTGGCTCCCTGCTCCAGGCTGCTCTCCTGCCTGCAGCTGTGCTTTCCCCTCCTTGCTTGCCAAATAAGTCAGTTCCTCCAACATTCATTCTTCAAGTCATCTTTGCCATACACCAAGTAAAAACATTGTCTCCTGGATTTGTTCTCCAGACAAATCCTTGTTGTTTTATTGTGATTCAGCGATGACTTTTCTCAGATAAATCTACTTCCTGGGCTTGACTTTGAACTTGATGAGGGCCCTTAATGCCTGAATATTAACTTAACTTGTCCATGGTCAGTGCTGCTCCTCTTGCTTTTCGCCCTCTCCACTTCCTTGGTCTTTCTTGGATCACAACATCTAAGGCTGTTCACTGAGCTACCTCCTCAATGTTTTTTATTTTAAGTCAGAATCTCACTAAGTTTTGGAGGCTGTCTTTGAACTTGTGATCTTCATGCCTCAGCCTCATGAGTTGCTTGGATTACAGGAGTGTATCACCGCACCCGATTGAGTGAGCTCCTGTGTTCTGTTTGATCCTCCCTGGTGTGGATCCCTCTCATACATTAGCAGTTAATGTGGAGGTGTTAAGGATGGCTTCAGCTGCCTTGTTTAGGGTAGGCATTATTTGGTCTTTAACTAAACCTCAGTGCTTATACCAACTGCTCAGTCATGCTGCTAATGGAGTCCAGGGGCAAGGGGATTTCAGAAAGTGCAGTACCAACAGGTTATCTCTGCTCCATCATATCTGGGGACTCAACTGCAAAGATCCAAAAGTCTGTGACTGACTTGGGTTGGGAGTTGGAATCATCTTGGGGATTTTCAGCCACCTCCCTGGTCCCTGGGCTAGACTGACTTGAGCCTGAGCCCAGTAGAGACTAAGGCCTGGCATGGCTCTAAGAGGCTTCTCAGCAAGAGGGCTGGATTCCAGGTGGGAGCATCCTCAGAAGGAACATCTGGAGTCTAGAGATGTAGCCAGAGGTAGCTCCGAGGTAAAGCACTTGCATAGTGTATTTGAGGTCCTGCTTTTGATCCTGGCACCACAAAGGGAAAAAAAAAAAGGAACAGCTGGAGAACATATGATTCTAGAAACCAAGCAGCAGCTGACCTGTCAATAGAAAATAGATCTCAATAATTTTTAGTCTGGATATATTTTTTGTTAGAATTTACATTGATACTTTAATTGGCAATTTGTACTCTGAATTATGACTTCTTTTCTTTTAGATCATTTTAAATTTTCTATTGAGTTTTTGTTGGCTGAATAATTATCTCATTGTATGTCATGTATTAAAAATAATTACCCAATTTCTTGTGTTCTTGCTTATAGAAGATTTTCTCCTATAGATTTTTTTTGCAGGCGGGTGGTGGTGGGGGAACCAGGGGCTTGAATCCCAGGGGCTCAGAAGGCTGAGGCAAGAGGATCACAACATCAAAGCCAGCACTGGCAATTTAACGAGGACCCAAGCAACTTAGCGAGATCCTGTCTAAAAATTAAAAAATAGGGCTGGAGAGGTTCCTCAGTGGTAGAATGCTTGCCTGGCACGCACAAAGACCCAGATTCAATCCCCAGCACCACATACACAACAAAAGTGGAGGAAAAGGGCTTGAGTTGTGGCTCAGCGGTTATGCCCCTTGCCTGGCATGCACGAGAATGCGGGTTTGAACCCCATCACCACATACACAACAAAGTGTCAGAGTAACAAAAACCACATGAAAAATAAAGTTGATTCTCTTTCTCTCTCACTGTCCCTCTCTCTTAAAAAAAAATAAAATAAAAAAGTGGAGGAAAAACAAAAACCAGATGAAAAAATAAATAAGATTGACTCCTTAAAAAAATAAAAAGAAAAAAATAAAAAGGGCTGGGGATGTGGCTCAGTGGTTGAGCACCCCTGGGTTCAATCCCCCACACCAAAAAAAAAGAAAAAAAAAGAAGAAGAAAGAAAAGAAAAGAAAAAGAAACTACAGTGTCAGCTTCATAGGGAGAACAGTAAACAGAGCTACTGAGTCTTGATATGAGTGACTGTTTTCTTAGTGGTTTGGTCAGGCTGGGAAATTACTTTTTGGTGGGGAAGGGATGTCTCTTTTAATCCATTAGTCACCTTCTCCTCATTTTGGTAAAATTAATGGGGACCAGACAGCAAATGCAACTGCTTATATCTCCACAAACATGGGATCTACAGTTGATCCCAAATTCATTTGAGAGCCTACATGAGGTCAGCAAACTACTACCTATGAGCCATCTGACTCAAGGCCTATTTTCATAAATATTGTTGGGATGCAGTTATGACTATGGTGGTTCTCTGGCTGCTTTGGGTTACTAAGGCTGAGCTGAGTAGCTATGGCAGAGACCACATAACTTGCAATACCTAACAAGCTTGCTGTCTGACCATTTATGGAAAAGGGTGTTCATCAAGATTTCCTGGTGTTAGAGGGGTTGGGGTACAGCTCAATGGGAGAGGACTTGACTAGCTGGATTTTATTCCCAGCACTGCAAAAGGAAAAAAAAATTCTGGGGGAAATCATAATAGAGTCGTCACTGTTATTTTGGTCCTGTATGAGAAAAGAACATTCTCAAGTCGCTGGAATTCCCAGTTTTGTATTGCTAAGCCTTCTTCTGATGAAGTTTAACACAGGCACATGGGCATGGTTCTTCACAGGTCAAAAGACGTTCTTAATTATGGCCCTACTGTCCCAAGTCTCCTCCATGCCTCCTCATCCTCGGTTTACCCCTAAAATATGTATATATGATTTCTAAATGTGTCATTTTTTTTTCACAAACAAAAAGAACCAGGGGCAGTGATAGCATACACCTACAGTCCCAGCTCCTCAGGAGGCTGAGGTAGGAGATCACAAGTTTGAGGCTAGCCTGGGAAACTTAATGAAACCTTGTCTCAAAAATTAAAAAAAAAATTTAATGATTAGGGATGTAGCTCAGAGGTAGAGCACTTGCCTAGCATGTATAAGGTCCTGAGTTCAATCCCTGGTACCACATACAAAAACAAAAAAATTTTAAAGACTCTCTTTCCAGTAAGGTTGCTCTGCAGATTAGCAGGATCAGCATCACCTTGGAACTTTTATTTTTTGTACCAAGGACTGAATCCAGGGGTGCTTAACTACTGAGTCAGATCCCCAGCCCTTTCTTATTTCTTATTTTGAGACTGGCTCTTGCTAAGTTGCTTGGGGCCTAGCTAAATTTCTGAGCCTTGCTTTGAACTTGCAATTTTCCTGCCTCAGCCTCCCAAGCCTGAGCCACTGGGGGTTATGGGTGTGCACCACTACAACTGGCAAGATTCATTAAAAATGAATGGTGGTTGGATGTGGTGGCACACACCTGTAATCCCAGTGGTTTGGGAGGCTGAGGCAGAAGGATCACAAGTTCAAAGCCAGCCTCAGCAACTTAGTGAGACCCTATCTCAAAATAAAAAACAAAAAGGGCTGGGGATGTGGCTCAGTGGTGAAGCACCTCTAGTTTTAATCCCTAGTTAAAAAAAAAAAAAACCTGAATCTCAGGCCTCCTCTTAGAACTGATAACTCACAAATCTGCAATCTATTAATCTTCCCAGATGATTCATATGCACATTAGAGTTTGAAAAGGTCTGGGCCAGTCTTGCATGGAAGTTTTGTGTGGACACAATTGCTGCTTTCTTCCCCTGTTGGGAAAGTGCCATCATAATGTTTCATCTGTATCCATTCTGTTGCCAACTCAAAGCTCAAATTCGTGTCCATATATTGAGCACATACCTTTGCCTAGTACCTCATTTAGAGACAGCATCCTGCTGTAGGAAGAGCTTGAACTACATCATCAGATGGACCGGGGCCCAAACGAATGTTCTGCCTTGTGGATGTGGGTTATTTTTTTTTTATCTCTTCATTAGTTTCTCATTTGCAAAATCAAAACAATAACACCAAAAACAAAAAACTGTAGTCTAGGCTTTAGATCATAAAGACCTTCTAAACAGGATATTTGGAAAGTTTTAAAGTTTTCCAATCAAATGTTCCACAGATGATAAAAATTCAGGCACAGCAAATTTCCAGCCCGCAAGACTGTACCTGCGGCATGGTGGTGCACCCCTGAAATTCCAGTGACTCTTGAGGCTGAAGCAGGAGGATACCAAATTCAAGGTCAGCCTCCTCAACATGAGGAGGCCCTAATCAATTTAGGGAGACCCTGTCTCAAAAATAAGTGAAGCTGGGGCTGGAGTGGTGGATCAGCGGTTACTACAGTGCTTGCCCATGCATGAGTACGCGAGTTCAAACCCCAGCACCCATGTAGGCGATGCGGTCTCGGATCAATGAAACCCACATGAAAAACTAAATAAATTTTTTTTCTCCCTCTCTTTCTCTCTCTGTCCCTTTCTTTATAAAAAAAATAATAAATGAGGCTGGAGACGTATTTCAGTGGTTAAATCCATAGTTTAAAAAGTTATATCTCTCTCTGTATCTTGAATTGCATCCTCCACGCAGCTACCTCTAGCTAGCTCCACTCAAGCGGTCTCCACGGAAGAGCGTCAGAGCTGTCGAGCACCACTAGGTGGCGCCAACACAGCTTGCTCGGGTTAAGGTAAACCAGTGTTGCCAACATAAATCCTCCAATTTTTAAGGCTCTGAATGGGTTTATTTAAACTTCTGAAAAGTTTGGCTCTAGCCAAAAGGAGGATCCGATATAAATGCTGGGAAGAGAGTAAACAGAATATTAAATGTGTCTTCCGGACCTGAACGCCAGTCTGCCCGCAGGCACCTCAGAGAACTTGAAAGAAACACCAGAAAGGAATGCAGGAACTTCCACCAAAGTCCTGGTGCTGCCATGGCAACTGGCGCTCACAGATTATGTCCTCATAAAGGTCCATGTGCCCAGGTGGATCACCGGAGCAGGCTTGGGGAGTAAGGACTCAGACCCCCATGTGGGAAGAGGAAGAAAGGCAGGGATTTTCTGAGGTTTTGTTTTTTGTTTTGTGTGGGTATTAAATTCAGGAGTGCTTAACCACTGAGCCACATACCCTGACCGTTTCATTTTTTGAGACAGAGTCTCACATAATTGCTTAGGGCCTCTCTACATTGCTAAAGCTGGCTTCGAACTTGTGATCCTTCAGTCCCAGCCTTCAATGCCACTGGGATTACAGGCATGCACCACTGTGCCAGGCAAAAAGCAGAGAATTTCTAATAACAAATAAATCCAGTCCCAAATGCTGATGTTATTTTTTACTTAATATGATGCCTTTACTGAAACATAAACACTCCTGAGTACCAATTCATAGCCCAACACCTAGTTCAGAACGCACAGCCACCACCAGCCAGTGACACTCTAAATTAGGGTATTAGAATGCCTTCTGATGGAAGTGGTGATGCACACCTAAAATCCATGTGATTCTAGAGCCTGAGGCAGGAAGATGTTGAGGTTGAGGTTCAAGGCTAGCCTGGGCAACTTAGCAAGACCCTGTCTCAAAACAAAATAAATAAAGGGCTGGGGATGTAGCTCAGCCGTAAAGTTCCCTGAGGGTCACTCCCTAACCAGGGGAGGAGGGTGCAGAATGTCTTACCAATAATCCAGATCAGATTAACACCTCAAAGCCAATAGGGGATCCTTGAATGAGGGGGAACACTCATCTGAATGAGGGTGTGAGTTCAATGGGAAAGAATCTTTCCTAATTGACTCAACTTCCAAGGTAAATTGATATTTAAAGAGGAACTTCCTGGATGAGCCACAGAAGATTTCCCATTACTGAAATGGAAAATGCTCACCCCCAATTGTTTAAAAAAAAAAAAAGTATTTTGTGAATTTACATATCAAGAGACCCTCTAAGTTCCATATCCTTCTGAGAGCTGCCCATTGCTTTGGCCCTCAAAAATGTTGCCTTTGCTCCTTATTCCATGATTTTCCCACATCCTTTGGGGTTTTTGTAGTTGTTTTATTTGTGGTACTGGAGATGTAACCCAGGGGTGCTCTACCACTGAGCTATACCCTCTTTATTTCGAGACAGGGTCTGGCTTATTTGCCCAGGCTGTCCTTGAACTGATGATCCTCCTGCCTCAGCCTTCTGAGTCTGGGGTTGTGGGAGCACTCCACCGCAACTGGCCTTTCCCACTTCCTAACACTTCAAGTGCTGGCTCTATCAGCGGCTGTTTGTCTTGACCAAGGTCTAGTATTTTTAACACCTGAACATCATTGTTTGTGGTTTGTCTATGCTCAGAGTATCCCTCTCTTTAGGGATGAACTGTTCCTAGTCTTCAAGTCTCAAGGTAGCCTCTTGGTTTCTTTAGTTATGTACTTATTTACTTATTTATTCTTATTTACTTATTTATTCTGGAGATTTTTTTTTTTGAGACAGGGTCTCATTAAGCAGATGAGACTGGCCTCAAACTTTTGATCATCCTGCCTCAGCCTCCGATGTCCCAGGATTACAGGTGTGTGCTACCATACCCAGCACACAGTAAGTTTCAAATAAATAGAACTACTCAGCTTTTGGATCCTCAGACTTTCCCTAGACTGTCCCCTCTGATGTACTAGAAAATGTCAACTCCTTCAAAACCAAGGTCAGTTGGCTTCTACTGCAGGCACAGACAGGGCTCCCCAACTGTTCTTGCATAGACATCATCTTCATATTTATTATTGCATACTCCATAATGTCTTAATTATTGTAGTCTGTATCTTGCCTAGGAGAATCAAATACATTAAAGTTACGGGGGCTGAGAGCATATCACAGTGGTAGAATGCTTGCCTAGCCTATGGGAAGTTCAATTCCCAGCACCACAAAAAGAGAAGAAGAAAAAAAGTTTGTGTGTGTGAAGGAATGAATGAGTGAATGAATGAACCACTATAAAGACAGCAAATATATTCTTCTCGTCTTCATCTATTTACTTTTCCAAATAGATTTCTGTTCATATGGGGATAATATCAGGAAGTTTGCTGAAACACAAAACACAAGTGAAGAAACAGGAAAGCAATGAAAATGTCATAACTGCTGGACCAGAGCTTCAATATCCAAAGCACATTTAGACCAAAACCAGGTGTTTAGATAATGATATCAGATCAGGAAAAGTGGAAAATTAATGGACATAGAAACTCAGATTTTCTTAGATGATTCTGAAAACTCAGAAAAAAAAAGTGATTTTCAGGTTGAAAACTGAAGGAATTACCCAGGTAGGCGTAGGGGAGGGAAAGGTGTGGCTGTGGGTGTAGGGGAGGAGGTGAGGGTGGGAAGAGCACTATCAGTAGGGCTGCTCCTGCCGTTATTCTTCAGGACTACTTACATTGGTATTGGCTTTCATATTCGATTTCAGAGACTCCAGACCCCTTCTAAAAAGGAAACCAAGTCTCAGAATACAGTATGTTTATACAATTGTAAAGATATTTTCTAAGTTTAATCTGAGACAGATGCCTTTCAAGGACTTTATTTTCATATTGGGGAGTTATTTACTGGACCACTTATCCTCATTTCAAAGTGTAGCATAGATATTCACCTTTAGCACAGTCACTTAGATTGTATTGCAACCCAGAAAGTTCCATATACACAGATACAGGATTCAGGGGCCATGTTAAGTCTTGGTTCAAGATGGATCTTCATTCCTTAAATGATCAGGAGGTTAAAATCCATGGCTTTCCCTTCAACCTCAGGAAAATTTCAGCACCCTCAGATCAGCTGTGGACTTCCTTCAGTCCAGATGCTCCCTGCCATTCGACTGAGTCACTCAGGTACCTGCACCAGCACCAACCTTCAAAAAAGCCTCATCTGGCTGGCCCAATGCGGGCCGCCCAGCAGTGGTGAAAGTCTTAGTGGATCTTTTATTCCAGTGTGTGTTGTGGAGTGGGAGGGGAGGGACAACAGAAGAAACTAGATAATCAAGAATATAATTTGGGGGGCTGGAGCAGTGGCTCAGAAGTTATGGTGCTTGCCTAACATGCACAAGTATGCAAGTTCAAACCCCAGCAGCACGTACACAATGAAATCTTGGAGCAAGGAAGATCACATGAAAAACTAAATAAAATTGATTCTCCCTCTCTCTCTCACTGTCCCTCTCTTTTAAAAGAAAAAAAAAAGAATATAATTTGGACCAGGCACAGTGGCACATGGCTGTAATCCCAGAGGCTCATGAAGCGGAGACAGAAGGATTACAAGTTCAATGCCAGTTTCAGCAACTTGGCGAGTCCCTGTCTGTCTCAAAATAAAAGAACAGTGTTGGGGAACAGTAGTTAAGTGCCCTTGGGTTCAATCCCAGGTTAAAAAAAAAAAAAGAATATAATTTGGGAATATTTCCCTTCCTGTGTCTCAGAACCACTTTAAATATTTTTTGTAATCTTATGAGGCTTAGACAAATAGAGTTCATTTAACTTCATCTCAGCCAATTGAGCATCTTCTTTTTGTAACCAGTGGTGTTTATATCAAACACCTAAAAACTTGCTCAGGTGAAGTCCAGTCTGGTCATTCTTAGACCACGCCACCGCCTCCCCCCCCTTTATGTGTTCTCTTTACATTTCCCAGGTTAGCCTTGAACTCCTAGGCTCAAGTGATCAAACAGCTGACACCATCATGCCTGGCTTCCTTTTTTATCCTGTTTGGTTTGCTTGTCATGTGAAGGTTGCAGTCCTAATGGGCAAAGGATGGAAGGGTCCAGATTTTACCCCTTATGGTTTGATTCTGGGCATGTTTAACAAAATAGATGGAATCTAAGTGGAAGCAAAAATCATAGCTCCTTCAAAAAAAAAAAAGTGTTCACATATCCCCTGGATCAAGTAACTTTTCTACAGTCTTAATGAAAAGAAGCATACCTAAGAAATACTTGATGGGCTTCAGCACTGTCTCAGCGATCACGGTGCTTGCCTGGCATGCGCGAGTACGCAAGTTCAAACCCCAGCACCACATACAAAATGAAGTCTCGGAGCAATGAAAGCCACAGGAAAAACTAAATAAAATTGTTTCTCTCTCTCTCTGTCCATCTCTCTTAAAAAAGAAAAAGAAGTACTTGATTCAGAACAAAATGAAATGAATGCTGAAATTCAGGTTTAAATGTGAAACAGTATAAATTCACCATGTAGTTATAAGCCTGGCACATAGTAGGTACTCAGTAATTACTAAGGGAATAAATTCATTTTCATTTCCTGTGATGAAGTGGGATTTTGTACATAAAGAATCATGAAGAACCTATTTCATCTGCCTTGAGTCCAAAGGCAGGCCCACGAGCTGAGTGAGTTAGTGGTTGACTGAACAGGGCTTGACCACAGGTCAGGCCATATGTTCACTGCTTCCCACAAGAACGTGCAAGCATACAGGTTTAGAATGTTTGCTAAACTGAGGCCCCAATTTGCCCAGATTTGCCCAGATCAAAGAAAAAGAGTTTATTCATAGATATGAAGTTAAATAGTAGAATGGTCAGTTGTGGCCAAAATCTTAAAGATGACCTAAGAATAGGAAACATGAGTTTAATCTTGTACTTCTGCTCCTATCAAGAAAACAGTTTAGCCAGTAGTTCAGGAGACTGAGGTAGAAGGATTGCAAGTTCAAGGCCAGCCTCAGCAACTTAACAAGGCCTTAAGCCACTTAGACCTTGTCTTAAAATAAAAAATAAAAAGGGATGGGGATGTGGCTCAGTGATAAAGCATCCCGTGGTTCAATCCTCAGTGCCAAAATAAATAAATAAATAACACAAATATTAAAATTTTTATTTATATGTGTGTTGTCCCACCAGACCATGATATCTTCATAGGCCAGAACCTTATTTTGTAATCTTAGAGCCTAACACAACTCACTATTAAATAAATACTCCTCCATCATCCTTAGAATATGTACTTCCATGATTCCTAGTTACATTTTTTTAACAGTTCTGGGAATGGAACCATGAGTCTCATGCATGCTAGATAATTCTCTACCACTGATTTACACCCCAAACCCCATGATTCCCAGTTATATACTAGGTAATTCCTAGCTTTCATGTCAAGTTATGCAAGGTTCTCGATCATCAAACCACCTAACTGGCTTCATTTCTTAGGACTCTTGCTACTTACACCAAATGCTAGACAGGCTTTAATTATGTTGCAAGGAATTCAAGGAATTTTCCCAAGTCTTTCCTGAACCCTGTGTCAACAGCATATTTCTACATGTGCTTTTTCATTCATTGTACACTGTGTGGTGTTGAGTCCCAGCTCAAGCCAAGCTTAACATTTTTTTTTTTTTTTGAGAGAGGAAGAGTGAAAGAGAGAGAAAGAACCAAGTTTATTTAGTATTTTTTTTCAATCTGGTCTTCATTGCTCCAATACTTGGCTGCGTATGTGGTGCTGGGGTTGGAACCTGGGTCATGTCATGCATGATTGATGATGCCAGGCAAGAGCAATACTGCTGTGCCACCATTCCAGCCCCCCCAACCTTAACTTTTTTGTGGTTGCTGCTGATACTGGGTTTGATTTAAGGGGTGCTTTAACACTGAGCCACATCCCCAGCCCTTATTTTTTATTTTGAGACAGGTTCTCACTAAGCTGCTTAGGATCTTATTAAGTTGCTGAGGCTGGCCCTGAACTTGCAATACTCCTGCCTCAGCATCCTGAATCACTGGGATTATAAGGGGCACATCAGGCCACCACATCAGGCCTCAAGCTTAACATTTTTAGCATTCCTCAGATGAAACCCCAAGAATTGCTATTCTCACTAATCCTAATTAGGTCAAGATAATTAAACTTGGGTAAACACTAGCAGGGTATGTTAGCTTTCAGTTACTATAACAAAATTCCTGAGATAATTGATTTATAAGAAGAAAAGGTTTATTTTTGCTCATGGTTTTAGAGGTTTCAGTCCATGATTGCATACTTATACACACGTGCACACACTGGAATATTATTCAACCTTTAAAAAGGAAATCCTGCCATTTGTGACAACATGGATGAAGCTTGAGGATATTGTGCTAAGTGAAATAAGGCAGGCACAGAAATAAAACTACATGGTCTCTGTTATACGTGGCATCTAAAAATGGTCAATTTTTTTTTGAGAGAATGAATTTATTTTATTTATTTTTTCATCTGTTTTTTTGTTTCTCTGACATTTAGTTGCATATGTGGTGCTGAGGTTTGAACCCTAGTTCTTGTGCATGCCAGGCAAGTGGTTTAACCACTTTGCCACTGCTCCAGACCCTTCAAATATATTTTTAAAAGAATAGAATAGTGGTTATCAAAGGTGAGAACAAGGTTGGGGTATTGGAGTGGGGCATGGTGTCAGTAACCCCAGGGACTCCAGAGGGAGAGGCAAGAGGATTGCAAGTTCAAAGCCAGCCTCAGCAACCTAGTGGGGTTCTAAGCAACTTAGTGAGACCTTGTCTCAAAAAAAATTAACAGGGCTGGGGATGTGGCTCGGTTTGTCATACTTGGTACGGTAGCCAGCTGCCATGGAATGCTTGATTTGTGCAATTCGTTTTTCTCCTAATTGTGAATCACTGGGCTGACCTTATTGCCTACAAAACTGGGTGAGTGCACCCTCAGCATGGTGCTGGGGGAATGAATTAATGATAGTGAGGAGTGTTTTAATAATGTCTGAAGAAATACATCATGCGGGAGATCATACTTACTTTTTCCCATTTCTCACAGTTAACAGCTGTGACTGATTTTATTTTTGTTACCAGGATTAGCGTACATTTTTCCTTTGCCTGATGGTGGGATCTTGCCCTCACTCCCCCAGCCCCAGCCCCAGCTCCCACAGTCACATGTGCAAGTGTCCAGCTGCCTGTACAATTGCATCATTTGTGAGCTCGAGTTGCCATGACAACGTGAAGCATTTGGAAGTTGTGTTTTTCTTTATGAAGTTTTTCTGCATTCCTCATTTCAGCAGTTAGGCATTTGGGTTGACCAACAATTCAGATGCCCCTTGGCTACTATTTGTGTCAAACAGAACTGAATTTCCTAGCGATTTTCCATCCAACACTTTGTCTAATCAGGAGTGCCATGTTGCACAAGCCAGGGCTTTCTACTCTCATTGTAGTACGTGTAAGTGGAGCCCCTGGAGTTGAGCAGAGTGCTTTTCTGAGTGAGGCACACTGCTGCCCTGTCAAACCCATCCCATCCATCAACCAGTTATGATATCTTTAGACAATTCAGATTTACCCATTTAGGTTTCTAAAACCTGTTAAGCATTTTGATGTGCACTGGACAACAACTGCTGTTTAATTAGCTTTTTGTCACTGTGATCGAAATACCTGATAAGCTCACCTTAGAGGAGGGAAAGTTATTTGGGGTTCATGGTTTCAGAGGTCTTAGTCCATAGGTAGCTCACTCCATTGCTCTTGGCCCCAGGTGAGTAGAACATCATGGGGAAAGGGCCCAGAAGAGGGAAACTGCTCTGCTCATGGAGGGGTCAGGAAGCAAAGACGGGGTGCAGCTACAGGAAAGAGGCACCCTTCCAGGGCTCAACCGTAGTGGCCTACCCCTCCAGCCACACCCCACCTGCCCACACTTACCACCCAGCCCACTCAAACTGTGATGGACTGATTGGGTTACAGCTCTCACAATCCAATCATTTCACCTCTGAATATTTCTGCATGAACAAGAATTGTGGGGAACACCTCATTGTCAAACCATAACAACTGCTTCGGAATCTCTAAACCTTAAGAAGCTCATTTAAACAGTCTACAACTGCACAAATATTGAAATAAAACTATGTCCTGCTTCAAGAAGGCTCCGGACTTCTTGGTGAGAAATAAAAAGCACGTACAATTGGTCATTTGGTTCATTTTCCTGAGAATAGCTTGGCCTTGAAGGTGTTCACACTCAAAGGCCACCAAAAACACACACCCATAGTTGAGTATATTTGGTTTATTACCCGTTACAGTGAGTGAGAGGCACAAGACAGGGAGCTACAGGTATGTCGGAAGTGGAGGATAGAATGGTGTTTCAGACTTTAAGACTTTGCTGTGGATTGGATGCCATCGGAAGCAGGGATAATTCCATAATTAGTTATTTTGGCAATTCCTATTTACAATAGAGGAAGAATAGAAGGGAAGCTAACGCTTCAATTGTAAAGAAGTGACAGTCAGTCAAGTGAGCCAGGATGGGGCTTTGGGGTCAATTTGTGGCTTGGATAGCATTAATGTTTTGTCTGTGTTCAGATGTGACTGCATAGCAGTCTTGTTTTTGTCTTGATGCATCATGAGTGGTCCTCAGGGGCCTTGCCTCATGTCAGGGTTTTATGAATGTGGCTACCTTCAACAGCAGGACACTGATTTCACTGTGAGTTCCTGGCCAGCTCCAGATGTGAGAGGATGTGCTTTTCTCCTTCTCAAATAGTAGCTTCAGGGGGGCTGGAGCGGTGGCTCAGCGGTTTCGGCGCTTGCCTGGCAAGCATGAGGACCCGGGTTCAAACCCCAGCACCACGTACACAACTAAGTGTTGGAGCAACTAGGGCCATGTGAAAAACTAAATAAAGTTGTTTCTCTCTTTCTCTGTCTCTCTCACTGTCCCTCTCTCTTTAGAAAAAAAAAAATAGTAGCTTCAGGTTTGAAAAAGTAGCAACAGGAATTTAGAAGACGGCAATCTCATGTGTAACTCTTTAATTTGGATTAAACTGTAATCCAAATAATTTTCTGTGGTTCTGAGAAATACCGAATTTCTCCCAGGGTTTTTCCACTCATAACTCAGGGGCACTCCATGAACCAAGCCACCACATTCTGAGACATGATTTTTGCTATTGTTGTTGTTGTTTTTTGTTTTTAAGACAAAAAAAAAAAGATCTGGTTAACTTGCCCAGGCTTGTGATCCTGCTGTCCTCCTGGTTCCGTCTCCCACGTTGCGGGGATGAGGGGATGACAGGCATGTGCCACCACACTAGACCTCTAATTTATTTTAAAACACAATGTAATCTAAAGAAACCTGTCAATTAAATGCTGCTTGTGACCATCAAGTCTGGGTCCTAGCCTAGACCATGCCGAACTCTCCTGCTGCCATGAATTTGCACTTGCTGTTGTGTCTTCCTTGAAAGCCTCCTTCCTCGTCTTCTAGGTAAGACTGTGGAGACTGAGCTGATCTAAAGTAGTGAACAGAGGACCAGCACGTTTGTAAATGTTTATTATAGGTTGGTGGCAAGAAACCTATGAAAACTGAGAGTAAATTGTACAACAGTTTGACAGTAATTTCATATGTCCTGAATATAATAATAAAAATATAAGGCTGAACACAGTGGCACATGCCTGTAGGCAGGAGGATCGCAAGCTTGAGGCCAGCCTCAGCAATTTAGCAAAACCCTCTCTCAAAATTAAAAACTAGGATACAAAGGACTGGGGATGTAGCTGAATGGTAAAGCACCCCTGGGCTCAATTTCCCCGCCCCCCCCCACAAAAAGAAAGAAAAATGTAGGGCTTGAATTTAGTGTATGAGTCAGGAAATAGTTTACATAATACATGTTTTAGATTTATTGGGTCACATAGTCTCTGTCAAAACTATTCAGCACACAAAAGCATACCTGACATAAATGAATGAATACGACTATGTTCTTATAAAATTTAATTAACAATGAAATTAGAATTTCACATAATTTTTATATCATGAAATATGATTTTTCTAACCATTTGAATATATATAAAAAATTCTTTGCTTATGAGTCTTGCACAAATAAATAGGCCAGGGGCTTGTTGACCAATTCTATGTAAATGTTTGAAATTCTGCTTTTCTTTGAGGCAATTTATTTTTATTGTGTTTCGCAAGGTGCTTGTCCATATCATCTGGAAATTTAACAGAAAAGTCAGTTCTTGCCTAAGCATAGTTTAGGAAATATTGCTCCATATCTCAGATCTAATGCTGCCTCTTT
>PVKS010024177.1:0-31392 GCA_004027875.1 Aplodontia rufa | reverse complement strand
GCCTGAGGATCTTGCTGCCTCTGACAAGTTGGATCAATGGCTACGGATGTCTCTTTTTCCATTTTCATTAGAATCTTTTTAAATGGCATACTTATTACACTGTCCATATTTATGAACTGTTTAAATGGGCAAAGTGGCCTTCCTGGATTTTAAATGTGCAACAAAGACAGTTTTAAAGAAATAAAGTTTTGCAATTCTTAATATTTACTTCCACTTTGTGAAGAAGGATTACCTTCTGAGTCACAGGCACTGTTAAGTGTGAGGCAGCTACCTTTAGTGAATTCATCATAATCCATTCTAGGTGGCAATTGGATAGTAAGTATTCTATAATCTAATTGCCCAATTCATCCCCATTTCACCTTCTAAAGATGTGTGTAAAATCAAATGAAATCAGAATTTCCCTTTGTACATGTTTTATTTTTGATTAACATGTGTTGTACATCGTAATGGGTTCAGTGTGGTATTTCAACACATGTATACGCTGCACTGAGCCAATCCAGCCTCCCTTTATCCATCCTCTTCTCCTTTCCCACTCTCTGGTAATCACTATTTAACAATCAGGTTGACATTTTCAGCTTCCAGGTGTGAGTGAGAAGATGTACTCATCTCTCTGTATCTGATTTATTTCACTTAACATAATGTCCTTCAGTTCCATCCATTTTGATGAAAATAACAATTTCATTCTTTATGCATGAATATTCCATTGTATATATATATATATATATATATATATACACCATATTTCTTCCTCTTCTTTCTTCCTAAACCCAGATGTGCTTGATCACTGGGACATACCGGTAGGCCTCCCATCTTTTTAAAAGTTTTGAGTCAGAGTCTCTCTAAATTGCTGAGACTGGCCTTGAATTTCAATTCCTCCTGCCTCAGCCTCCTAAATTGCTGCAATTACAGGTGTGCACCACCAGGCCAGCTTGCCATTTGGATTTCTTCTTTTGAGACGTGTCTGTTCAGATTATTTCCCCATTATTCATTGGATTACTTTTTTAGTTAATTTTTTGAGTACTTTATATTCTGGATATTATTCTTCTATTAGATATAGTTGTCAGATTTTTTTCCCATTCTATGTTTCTCCACACAATTGGTTTCTAGTTTGATATTGCTCCATTTGTCTATTTTTTTAACCTTTGTTGCCTATGCTTTTGGGGTCCTATTTAAAAATTCTTGCCTAATATCTTAAAGTGTTTCCCCTCCAGAATTTTCTTTATAATTCAGAAAATAGTCATCTATTCAATTTTCTTCTATCTTTTCTGTATTTTCCTCTGCAACACTTTCCTCTTCTATAGGGTGATTTCAAGTCAGTTTGAAAAATTGGTTTCATTCATCTTACTCATAAAAAGGTTAGAATTTGGAGAAGACATAAAATTCCAGTTCTGTTCCTCCTAACTTATAATTGATATCTGGAGTAAATTTCTTTATTCAAATATGTTTACTTTAGAAATAGTGGATTAACTACCAGCATTTGAAAAATCTTGTAAAACTTGCATAGTTTTAGGGGTTCTTTTGAAATGATTCACCCCTAATATCTGGATTACAGAGTAGTTGGCAAAAGTTATAAGTTACAGAAAGATGAGTGCCACATGTTCTCACTCATACCTGGAAACTAAAAATGTCAATCTGATTATAAAACAGTGATTCTTAGAGTAGTAAATGGGAAGAGGATGGATAAAGGAGTCTGGATCGGATCAGTGCAGTGTGTACATGGGTTCAGTGTGATGTTTCAACACATTACTATGTGTAACACATGTTAATCATAAATAAAACATTTACAACCTAATTTTTGTTCCTTTTGCAGTACTGGGGATTGAACCCAGGTTGCTTTACCACTGAGCTACATCCCAGCTCTTTTTATTTTGAGGAATGTCTGGTGTCCTGTAGGGGTTCAAACCCTGGGAAAAAGATTTGGGATTCAGGCAGTTGAAAGGAGACACATGGCACTGCTGGGATTGTAGACAAGTTTATTCCAAGCACAGCAGCACCCTGAGTCTTTCAGTGGGCCTTTAAGTGCGGCCCAAACAGGGAAAGCGCAGTGCTGATAGGTTACTTATGTGAGAGCATGCACACAAGCAGATATTTAAATGCTGGATTAGGGCTTTTAGGACCTTGACTACAAATTAAACCTAAGCAGGCCAGAAGTCTCAGCCTAACTAGAGTCATCCCGGGCGTGCCCCTGTCTCACTAAGATGCCCAGGCTATGCTGGATCTTCTGAGTCGCCTTCCTCAGCCTCCCGAGTTGCTGGGACTACAGGTGTGCTTAACCATGTGGCCACAGTATACACCTGAATACCGGTACAGATACTGTAAGCTGATAAGTCCCCTGGTTAAATAAAGCTTTCTTTGATTCTTCTCCCTTCCTGGACTTAACCCACCATTAAAAGGGTAGGGCCTTGCCTCATAGTTCTGTGATGTCAGGGACCTGGGGCCAGGCAGATTCCAAGACCAGCTTAAATACAAGTCAGTATGGAGAGTGATTAAGAACATGGATTAATGACACTGAAATCCAACCACAGAGCTTAACAAAGCCAACTGGTTCTTTGAATATCAGGAATGAAAATGGGGACTAGGCATGGTGGCACATACATGTAACCTGAGCAACTGGGGAAGCTGAGGAAGGAGGATTCCAAGTTTGTGGTCGGTTTCAGCAACTTAGTAAGACCCTGTCTTAAATATGAAGGGCTAGGCACATAGCTCAGTGGAAAATGCCCCTGGGTTCAATCCCTGGTACCAAAAGGAAAAAAAAAAAAAGGAAAATAGGCCATTTTATCAATTTATGTGTCTATATATACACATGTGTATCATACATATACTCTATATCAATTTATACATATATATGGATACATATATGTATGTTTTAAACAAAATGTTGGAAATGTTACAGCCAAACAGATGGAGATGGAAAAAAATTTGCTAAGTATCCCAAACTCAGAGACTCAAGGGCAAAATATTTTCTGTCATTTGTGGAAGCTAGAAAATAAGCAGAAACAGATTGTTAGATGGCTAACCTAACATTTAACTCAACATGTATGAATTCTTACATGATCATGGAGAACTGTGCTAAGATTCCCGGGGGATATAGGGAGGGGGATAGGGAGGGGGGAAGGGAATAGGAAGGACATCAAGGTGACCAGAGGGAGGTAGTATGGGTGAATCTAATCCGAGGGGAACCTCCGACTTCCATGAGAAGTACAATTAACTTGGGGCTTAAGTAAAGTGAAACATGGAACCATGGGGAACCCAAAGAGGGGAAACCATGGTCTGGCACCAGTATTGGCTTGTTCTGTCATTACACTGCTGTTCTTGATTGTTTGATGATGAACCCCTCCTAATTGTAAGACCATATCTATCAAATAAAAATAAAATAAAATATTCCTATAGAAAAAAAGAATAAAAGATGAAAAAGGAATAAAACTGTAGTGTTCAGGGAGTAACAGTTGTGTATACAAAAATTATAAAGCACTCTTCAGATAAACTATAACAATAAAAATGAAAAAAGTTAATTTGCAAAAAACAATTGGAACTTTCCAGCAATAGCAAGAGAATAGAAAATAATTATATTAGGATAAGAATCTCTCTCATGTTTGGGAGTAAATCTACAAAAATATGTACTACAACTCTAAACAGAAGATTATTCACCCAGACATTGAGGAAGTTCTAAAGAAATGAAGAGAAGGAAAAACATGTTCATAGGTTGTGAGATTCATGGGTTTTAGATTGATTCTAATTCCCCATCACAATTTTTAAAAATTGAAATTTGGCCAGCTCATTTCAAAATTTGTTTATAATGGCAAACTGGTCAAATCTCCTCAGAAAAAGTGGGGAACTTACTGTATCACAAGTTAAGTATAAATTAATAATAATTAAGATACCATCATATTAGTATAAGAATATAAAATAAACCCCTGGACAAAATATAGAGTCTGGAAATAGATATGTATGTAGTCTCTTAAGATGAACAGATAAGGACAGACTTAAAAAAATGGGACTGGGATATTTGAATATTTATTTGAATATGTGTATATCAAATACCCTGTTCAGAGAAATTAATTCCATGTGGATTAAGAACCTAAATATGAAAAGTATAATTGTAAAAATTTCAGAAGAGAATGGTGGAATATTTCTCTGCAATTTTGGCATAAGGAAGACTTACTAAAGAAAACACAAAATGCACTATCCACAAAGAAAGAAAAATAAAAACAACTATCCAACAATCTGAAATGTGAACAGGACAGAGATTAAGAATTCTGCCCTAGACTGTAAGAGAGGTACACAATCATCCTTGATTAGGTCCCATTTCTGTACCCTGGAGGTAGTACCCAAGTTGAATTATTATAAACGTATTTAATGGAAAGAAATTTAACTTGAGGATTCTGACAGCTGTAGACATGTCTTTTTACTTGTTATTTGCTACATCAATGTGTAATTCTGCAGATTCCTACAACTAATTTTGATAATGTCCATCAGTTAGTACCCCACACTTAGACACTGAGATAATGTATATGGCTTACTTTGCAACTTCCAGAGATAACTCATTCAACTCTTAAGAAGAAGCTTCTGTAATAGGTGGTTTCAGCCACAATACTGAAACAGTTTAAATTATTATCCTTATCAATAATCCTTTAATCAGGGTTTTGCATCCCTAGCCTTTACTGGACAAAAATTTTGTCATGAACTTGGACACACTGGAAATGTACACATTCATGATACAATACTTTTAGGAAAGCAACATTAAAACAGAAAGCAGAGTTGTTTTTTTTTTTTTTCAAAGCTTGGACCATAGTCTTGTGAATTTGCTTACCTGAATCGGAATCTCCTGGAGCTTGTTAGGTCAGATTTATGGGATCATTGATTGCTTTAGAGACATTGACTGTGGGGAATCAACTTTAATCACAAGACCCCAGAGCAATTGTGATAAAATCACTGATCGAACCATAAATAATTATTTTGTACTATATACTTCAAGCTCCTCAAATCATCTTGCAAAGCCCTGCTTTTACTATTCCAATAGATGCAAGCTAACTAATACATCAGGCACCATTTGTAGGCTCATGGAAGACATAATGGGATGGGAGAATTGTTGTCAAGACCACTTCTTTCAAAATTTCCCTCTGACTTTCTAAATCATGATTTTAACAACTTCAGCTGTGAGGAGGAACAGCAGCTGTGTACCGAGGGCTTCTCAGGCCTTCCCAGAGTGATAAATCACCATTCACAGCTGAGGAGCTAAGAGGTTTATAAACGCCTGTGCAGGGCCCCTTCTCCGTTTCCTGTTTTCTGTGATACCTTGGTTCGAAATCCGAAGCGATGAAGGTCTTTGGCGTGCTAGCAGGGCTCCTCCTGCTTTTTATATCGATTCATGGCCTTGAAGATTGTAAGAAAAAGTGGGAGTTCTGGAGGGTGGCACTTCAAGCAGTGGGATGGTTTTTCTATCCGTTTGACTTGGGGTTTTAGTATCTGATGTATCTGCTAACATTTCAGAGCTGCCAGGTGGTTTATCCATGCTGGCTTTCTTTGTATTACTTGCAAACATCTTGAGGTTCTTATTTCTTTTTCTTGGCCAGGCTTGTGCCTTTTTTCTAGGCTGAAATACTTGCAGTGAGTGGTTAAGGCAGGAGAGTTGGCCAGGGACCTAGAAGAGGAGGTTGTGTAGGTCTCCGTGTATCTGGCCATGAGGTGTGAAGTTTGGACAGAGCAGTTAGCCATACTCAAGTTCAAATCTTTTCTTTTCAGAGTTTATGTTCACATAGCTGCTCAAGCTAACATTAATTGGCTCAAATGAGCTGAGTCAAGTTTGTTTTTTCCCCTTAAAGTAGCTAGTGTATTATTCCAAGTAGCCATTTTCTTTCTCTTTCTTGTGCAATTGGGGATGGAACCCAGGGCCACTGACACACATCCCTGGTCCTTTTTAATGTGAGATGGATTCTAAGTTACCAAGGCTGGTTTCAAACTTTTGATTTGTCTGCCTCAGCCTCTAGAAGGGCTGGGATTACAGGTGTGCACTACTTGACCTGGCCAGATCCTTATCTTTTTTTTTTTTTAATTATTGATTCTTTTTGGTTACCTATAACATTAGGATTCATTTTGACATAATTACAGAAGCATGGAATATAATTTGCTCTAATTCAGGCTCCAGCACTTCCCTCCTCCTCCCTCCCCACTCTCCTCCCTGTGCTGATCTTCTTGCAATTTACTTAGTGTCGTGTGGATTTACTTGAGTTGAGGTTCTCTGTGGTATATTCATATCTGTACATATAAAAGTTCGGTCACATTCAGTCCACTGTTCTGTCCTTATTCTGTCCCTCCTCAACAATCATCTTCAACTATTCTACTGATCTTGTCTCTATTTTGATGGAATCATCCTGCAATTTTTTCCTTTCTCTTTTTCCCTCCCTTGTTTTGGAAGATCCACATTTTTTTTTTTTTTAAGAAATGATTCTCTTTTATTTATTTATTTATTTATTTTTTTAAAGAGAGAGGGACAGTGAGAGAGACAGAGATAGAAACAACTGTATTTAGTTTTTCACATGGCCTTCGATGCTCCAACACTTAGCTGTGTACTTGGTGCTGGGGTTTGAATCCGGGTCCTCGTGCTTGCCAGGCAAGCGCCGAAACCGCTGAGCCACCGCTCCAGCCCCAGATCCACATCTTTTATGCTTGAAAAAATTTCAAAGTTGTATTCACAAGGCCCCTTCCTATGTGAAAGTTGGATGACTTCTAAATGACTTGTGGGTGATCTGACCTATAACTTCATGGTAACCAATGTGCAGTATTCGAATTGCCCCAACTTCAGCTGCCTTGTGTCCCAGTGGAAGCTTAGCATTTCCTTCTGGAGGGACTGTGTGGTCCCCGAGCTCCACAAGTTCGTGTAGACATCTCTGACAGCACTCCTCTTCCAGTGACTGCCTCACTTTTCTTCCCTTTAGAGTCATCTGTGTCAGTTTGTTTCTTTTGAGTCCACTTTTTAGCTTTTCACCAGAAGCACTCCACCAAAAATTTGTCTGGAACCTGGTGATGTCTACATAGAACAATCTAACAGTTGTAAACAGAAACCTGAAATAGGGTCAAATAAGAGGAAAGAGAACAATGTCGGAAGAAAGACTGTTGCTGTTTAAATACATACGTATTTGTAAATATATGATATGATACGTGGTTATGCTAAAATATATATTAAAACATCCTTTAAAGTACCGATTGTCAAACTTTGGCATATTTCACCCTGAGACCCTCTAGGAATACAAGTTGCCAGGTCCCCAACCCCAGTGGCTGACACAGCAGCAGCCTGGGCACGCCAAGGAATTTGTATTTCTAAGAAATACCTAGGTGATACCAACTGTTCAGGGGTGAAACCTTGAGAACCACTGATTCAAAGTATGTACTCTTTTGCAAGAAATTCAAATTAGTACAGAGTTTTCTTAGTGAAACCAAAAGATTTATGACAATAGGAGACAGAAGTAAGCAGGTATATTTCAAATGTCTCATTGGGTGGGGAGAATAAGTAAAATGTGAAAGAAATTATGCAACATTGACTGCTAGAAATGCTCAAGGTATATCTTTTTTTTTTTTAAGGGTCAGTGAGAGAGAAAGACAATCAATTTTATTTAGTTTTCATGTGGCTTTCATTGCTCCGACACTTTGTTGTGTACGTGGTGCTGGGGTTGAACCCATGTCCTTGTGCATGCCAGGCAAGCACTGTAAACACTGAGTCATGGCTCCAACTCCAAGTTATACCATTTTTGATGAAAATAGTGAACATCCGCTGGCTTCTCTCTGGGCAACATGTACATTGGAGAATAAGTTTTACACGGGGAAAATTCACCTTTTCTTACCAGATAAGAGGCAACTTTTTTTTATTGGTAATATCAAGAAATAACAACTTTCCTGAGGTCCTATGCACCCATCCATCTAAGAGCCTCTCTTAATTCAGTGCTCACTGGTTCTCAGGAACTAGCTTCCATGGCTCCCATGTTGAGACCAGGAGACTGAGCCAAGGTTCACAGTAGAAAACATAGTAATAAAGCCAATGTGTTTTCACTGTGGAGCTGAGCCCCCTGGGTGTCCGTGGGGTTGAAAATGCTCCGAGCTCTTGGTTAGAAAGTTGTGTTATCAGATGTTTCTCTTTCTCCCATCAGTGTCTGTAAACTGCTCGGACCTGTGGCTCCAGGTCAGAATTAGACGGATACCTTTTGTGGATAACATGCCACCGCAGCCTTACGAGCTCTATCTGGGAACCGGTTGTCCAGTTAGCAGAGTGCTGCCCAACTTCTTTGAATTCATTTACACTCTTACCTCCTGCGGCATCAGGAAATATGTAAGAACAATGGCTGTTTTAACAAATGACTTTGCCGTTCTTTTTCAGGGTCAAATTCTACTTGTTAACCTTGTACAATTTTTTAAATGCCACTACATTTTATACCTTGTATATTGATTACTATCTTAAGTTTTTTTTTGATAATTTTCATATAAATAAGTATCAGAGAATGAGTGGGGCTTTAAAAGACATGTATGTGTTCTTTTTACTTGCCTTTCTCCAGCGTATCTCTCCTCCTCTGATGGAGAGAGTCTGTATTTTGTGAGGTAAAGTTCAACTTGAAGGAAGTTTTTATTTTGGTATAACACCACAATCCCTTTGATGTTGTTCTTGTTCCAAATATTGAACTAGAGTAGGGGAAATGGGTTATATAGCTGCTGCATAACTCAGAGAATTTAATCTTCTTTCCTCTAACTAAAATAGTTGAAATTCTTTCTTTTTTTCCACTGAGCCACATTACTAGATCTTTTTTATTATTTATTTTAGGAGAGGGTCTCACTAAGTTGCTCTAGGGCAAAGTTGCTGAGGCTGGCTTTGAACTTTCAATCCTCCTGCCTCAGCCTCCTGAGCTGCTGGGATTACAGGCACCTGCCAGTACACCTGGCAAATACTTGGAATTCTAATAACAGCCTTGAATAAAAAGAATCATGATGAGAATGCACTTGTGTGAGAACATGCAAATGAAAAATTGGAAAAGTAATGAACACTTCCTAAATAATTGTGTCAGTCATACTACTGAATATTTTAGAGGCTATCATTCTTGGATCATGGCATTTAGTCATACATTACTTATCTAATAAACAAATAGTGCTTGTGATGTGTCAGATTTCCTTACCTAACCCCATAGTAGCATCTTTGGCTAAATATTACTATCCTCTTGTTAAAGACGATACTGAGGGACAAGTAAACAAGTAATCGTTCCAGTGTCAGAGAAAGGGGAACAGTTGGGATTTGAATGGGGCAGCTCTTAATTCATTAGAGTCTGATATCTCATGCATTTTGCTTTATGTTCTTGCTGCATTTGACAACGGCAGCGTAGTTTTCCTTTTTAGAATAACATCTGCTCCACTTCTAGTACATATGAGTTATCTGAACTAATTCTACTTCTGGCTTCAGTGCAGTGGCCCACACCATTGTTCACTGCTGTGCCCTTGATGCCTAGAACAATGCCCAGCATGTGACAAGGACCACACAAGTGCTAGCTAAGTAAAGTGTAGGCACTCAGGCTCATGGGCAAATTTGTGCCAACTCTGGGTTAGATCAGGTGTCTCTTATGTATAACAAATGTTGTCCTGTATAAAACTCCACCTTATAAATTCTTACTATGGCCGTATTTTAGATTTAAAAACATCCTAGTCATTCTCTACTGTCACATGAACAGCAAACAAATGCCAAAAGTGATGTTTGAACCTCAGCAATCTGAGGTACTAGCAAGAATCTGGAATACCATGCTTTCAACACGTTTGATGTATATGCTAAAAGTTGCAATACATCCAACTGTTGACTATGGCTGACTGAATGGAAGAGAGGGATGAGATAATATTTTAAATTATTATATGTGATAAGGCTTGCCCTTTCTGTAAATCCACAACCATGTAAGTATGTCTATACATAGCTTTATGTTTTTCTCTAGAAATTCTTATTCATGTTGTATATACTAAATTCTCTCATTTGCAAATGAAGGCTCACATCTAGAGTTAACCATTATGGCCCATGGGCCAAATCTATCCCATTATCTATGCTCTTAAGTTTTCAGTTTTACTGGAAGACTGATACATTCATTTCAGCATTGTCTGGCAGTTCTCATGCCACTATGACAGAATTATTTTGAAGAGAGTAGAGTGCAAAAATATTCTCTGGCCAGTTTTAGAAAGTTTGCAGGCCTCTGATTTATAATTATCCCTATTTTAATATAGGGAAGGTGGAAACTTCTTTGAAATTTTTAAGTAGTTAAAATTCATGCCCAAAGTAAGTTGCAAGGCCTGCCTTGTAATCAGGTTGGCCCAAACCAGACCTTTATTCTAAACAAATGTGGTGGTCACCAGCCCTCTATAGAGTCCCTGATGCCACATCAGGAGAACTGCTGGGATCTTTTCTAAACATTCACATCACTTAACCCTGTGGTCCTTAAGGTAAAATGACAATTTTTCTGTTTCTACCTTGAACTTGTAAATTCTTCTTGAATTCGGACTTAACTAAAATAACTGCACTTTCCCCTCCCTTTAGGATCGCCCATGGGGCATTCTTATTGAAAGCTCAATCTCATATGAACCCGTGTTTTTAAATATCAGAGGTACTACCCCAGTATCATGCGTTGTTCAAAGGTAAGTCTGACTTTCCATGGAGATCAAGGTTATGTGACAGTTTTTTGGCTGCCAGATGTTTCTGATGAAAGAGTTGTTAGAAAACGTGCTCAGTTTGAGCCCTGGGATTTTTCTGATCATGGCATTCTGCTCAGTCATGTTAGTAGACATAAGTATTGTATAGTATATGCATATTTATGTATAAAGTTGATCATTTTGATATATTTTATTAAAAAATGAGCCTACTAGTTTAGGCTTCACTGGTAACTGATGATATTTTTGATCAAGAAGCCAGCTTTTTTTGTTTCTAAATTCAATTTTCAACTCTGCCATCAAATCTATATAGTGTATATATGTAAAATCAGGAGTTGTTTATCCTCAGATAAATGGGTTGGATGCTGTATCTTCATTGAATCATTATGGTAGCTGATAAAAGAGTTATCTGAAAACAATTAGTTCAGAGTCTTAGTTACCCATCCCCACCCCACCTGCACATGCATGAACCAAATTTTGTTCTATCACTTAGTAAAGACTTCATTGCACATTAGATTCGAAGGGTATAGTCAGCTGGGAGAATATACCAGTGTTTTAGTAAACTTCCTTTCTCTTTGAAAAGCATTCGTCTTCTGAACCCACCATTCCTAACCTGTTTGGTTCTAAGGCTTCTGTAGGAACTATTAAATTATTTTGGGGACATGCTACCCCTCTGAAATTGATTGTCCCATAGAGAAGGAAGGCCTTAGAGAGTTTTTCTACTACAATTTTCAAAATAGAGCTCATTATACTTCTGATTTAACTTGAGTAATAAAAATGAAGACTTTTTAATGACCAAATGTCTCCTTGTTTGAGGAACTTCTGCACTGAGAGAACGAGGCAGAAGTGTCCATGGGTGCAGAAGTAAGCTCATTCGGCTTGTTGGCTGCTTACACTAATTATGGGTCAGCTGAAGTTTTGAAACTAAATGATTTTTCTGAATAATTTGAGCTCTGTGAAGGCAATAATTAAATGGTTGTGTTCAGTTTTTACAGTAATTGGACTCAGCTCGGTTTTGTAAAACCTTCCGTACCTTCACAACATGTCTGGCCTTTTCTACCCATTATAAGTAAAATTAAATCAATGAAAACTTCAGTGTCCTATCAAATTTAATATTCACCTTCACTACTGTCCTTACTAGGTACAATGATTATCAATGGAGAGGGTGAAACATAATCTATGAACACTTTCCTTCCTAACGTCATACAAAGTAGGGTAAATGGAGAAATTGGTGGAGAGGGATGAACTGTCAATCTGGTACAATTGTCCTGCATTTCTAGTAACATGGTCACAGTAAGCATGCACTATGAAGCCTAATTGTAGCTTAAAATATTAACACTTTGAGCAGGGGGTATTTATAAAGCATATAGATGCTCACTGGGTATATTTTGATAGGATAGTCTAGATAAGGCTTTACCAGCCCCAACCAAATGTCCCTCTTGATACCGTACTGTCCCTCCAGTTCCTTAATTTAGTTATTGATCATTGAGCCTTTTTGGGGGGAGACACTGTATAGGTGATAAATAAAATACAGATGATGAGTATTGTGGTAGATACAATTGAGAAATAGCTCAAATCCAGTTACATATTGGGAAGAAAATCATCTACCAGATGTTTGGGGAATGTGTTCTTATCTTTTCATAAACGTTTTTGTACATCCTATGTGCAAGATATGCCAAGCAGATAGCAATGTGGAAGGGAGATGTCAGTCTCTGGTGTGGATACTGTCAGTATTTAGGGCCTCACTGAATGTGCCTTTACTTGGCCTTACTAAAAAGAGATGTACTTCTGTATTCCCTCCCCGCAAGGCCAAGAACATAAAACTGTGTCTTGAGTCATTTTCTATAGACTCTGGGGTGGGATGATGGTAACAGAAGGATCAGATGCTTTTAAAGCATTTCTGGCTTTGGATACTTCTTTGGTTTTAGATCTGAGTTGTCATGACTGATTCTGGGGACAGTGGGAAGTCCCAGTTAATATTCTGTTAGGAACTTCTTAAATGCCTGTGAAATAACCAATGTTCATTTTTATACTAAGCGACTTGATTTGGAATTCTGCTCCTCCTATCTCAGAGTGCTGTCTAGTTTCTATCCTCACATTCCCAACCACGATAAAACTAATAGTAATATTAAAATTGGCCTCAATTCTGTGTATATCTTTGTCCCCTTCTTTTACAGAAAGTTCTCATTCACCTTTGGACAAAAAGAGGTACAAACTAATAGTAGTGCATCTGGGGAAAGAACCCAAGCACCAGGGGGAACCGAAACCTCAACATCATCTCAAGTGGAAAATTTGGGGACCTTTCTGGGAGTGTCAGATGGGTGAGTGCTTTGACTTAATACCATAAATGTTTTCAAATGTAGTTATTAAGAAAAGGCAAGGGTCCAAGGTGGTGCATTGTTGTACCACGTGCCTGTGTAATTTCAGTCTAGGATTGTTATGACCATGCCTTCATGATCAGGAATATATTTTGTCAGTGTTTCTCATTCTTTCAAGTGAGATGTATATTTTTGAGGGAACTTCAGTGACTATTCAAGTTGATCCCAGACCAAACACAGAATAAAACTTTGATTATAACATGAATAGAGAATGGGATTTGGAATTAATAAGAATTCCCATGAAGATAGTATGTGTGTTAATTATAACATCTGTTTTTCTCT
The DNA here is from genome assembly GCA_004027875.1 of Aplodontia rufa. Taxonomy (NCBI): domain Eukaryota; kingdom Metazoa; phylum Chordata; class Mammalia; order Rodentia; family Aplodontiidae; genus Aplodontia; species Aplodontia rufa. Next base: position 18,076 of record PVKS010024177.1, on the reverse strand, counting down.
GCAAGGACTAAATGTTTGCAAGAAAAAACCCTTCTTGAATGTGAAGGAGATCCTAAGAATTGTTTAAATGACCTATAGCTCTTGAACTTTAGCACCTCAGACAGGACAAACCTTGTTTCAGGTGTCTGTTAACCATCTTTTTTTTAAAGAGAGAAGGACAGTGAGAGAAAGAAAGAATCAATTTTTATTGAGTTTTTCACATGTCTTTCATTGCTCCAACACTTAGTTGTGTACATAGGTGCTGGGGTTTGAACCTGTGTACTTGCGCATGCCAGGCAAGCGCTGTAACCACCGAACCACTGCTCCAGCCCTGTTAACCATCTTAAATCAAAATTTCAATTATTATAAAAATCCACATTTATTAAGCAATAACAAGTATATATAAGTAATGCATCAGCTCCATTGAATCATTGTTTGATGCCTCCTCCCCAAGCCCCGAGTTCCTTCACTGTTGAGCCCCAGTGAAGTCTCTGAGGGATTTTCATAAGTTTCCCATTACTGCCTCTGCCTATTTCTTGTGCTTTGTTACAGGACCAGTTTTTCCCTTGGTGAACCGCTTAATTTTTATTGCTTCTTGTGAAGTGAAGGAATTAAGCTATAGATTCTGGTGGTGAAGATAACCCTACAAACCTTGGTACTCCAGTGATCCGAAGATTGCACTGCCTCTTAGAAGATGGACTAGTGCCTATCGATAGTATCTTTTACCTTTTAAACAATGTTCTTTTAAAAATGAGCTTGCTCTACTACACATATTTATGTACTCTTTGTAGGGGGAAAAGGTGCTTCCCACACTTAAATTTGTAATGAATGCAATTTTTAAAAATAAAGTTTTTAAATATCTAAATAGCTATTTTTCTTCTTGGAATAAAGCTGAAATCCTTACTTGTAAAGTAGTGCTCCAGGCAACTACTTTGTGAAAACACAGGCATGCTCACTACCCAACCACCCAGGCAGCTTTTGAATATTATACTTTGGTGTAATTCCCTGATTAATTCCCATTTCACTTATGCATGTAAAATAACCTATAAGTGAAATGGGGCCTCTGTAAGACTAAGAGAAGACTATTCTTTTTCCTACTCCCAGATTTTCTGTAATCCATTCCCCCTTTTTGCATCACTGTTTTTTTCTCATGTCAATTTTATTAATATGCTTTTTTTTTTTTTGGAGTTTTACCCAGCAATTAGTGCATCACTTTTCTTATGTGGTAGTGATTTCAAATCAGTTTGGGACTTTAGATTCATCTTGCTCATATGAAGAGGCTAGTATTGTTAGGGGAAAAATTCCACTTGCTGTCACAATTTCTGGTAGCTTTAAAAGTGCATCTTGTTTAATCGCTTGTTCACATACCATACAAATCCTATAGTAGCTGCTGTCTTGGATTTAAACAACCATTTCCAAGGTGGGACCTCTGTCTGAGTTTCCATACTGCAAGAGATTGGGGGAGGCCAGACGGATTCCAAGATAGGCCACCAGCAGCCATATGAAGGGTGTTCAGGGACTCCCTTCTTCATGAATGGAATGAGGACTGAGTGAGAAACTAGGAAAGTTAGAGAAAGCCCAGAATCATGTCTCATATGGTGAGTGCATAAGTACATCCTCCAGTGCTCTACTGTGCCCCCAACCCCAATCCTGCTTTTTTCCTCTATTCAATTTGCTTCCTAATGAAATTTAGATTAGATGATTTATTGACACGGTATTAAATATCTCTAATACTGAATATAAGAATATTTTTATTTCAATTGAGATTATTTTTTCCCCTGGGGAATAAAATATTAGACAATCATGAGTCACTCATGGAGACTAGACTGAAGATAACTTGATTTAGCTATTTTAGTTGCTGTAATTCCTTTTACAACTGAATGATCTGTATTTAAAAAAATTCTAGATTTCCTACTTCTCAAATTTTTCAACCAAAGTATTTGAGTTAGATACAACTTATGGAATGAAATTCAAGAACACCAAGGAGGGAGAGAACTCACATTTTTTTAATTAGAGTTTTATGGTTATATATAGTAGTTTACTTCATTCTGATAAACTCGTGCATGCATGAAACTTGATTTTGGCTCATAGTCCCCTCATTTTTTTTCTTCCCCTTTCTCTCCTGTCCTCCTCCTCCTCCCTACTCTACTAGCCTTACTTGCACTTGTCTTTAGATTGTATTTTATTCTTTATGTAATTTCATCTTCCCTTTATTTTACTCTAGCTTCTACATATGAGAGAACATTTGAGAGAACTGAAAGAATTTTAATAAAGATCCAAATGAAAAAGGTGATGTTGGAAATTCTTTCAGCATGTTAAATCAGCTATTCTGGAGGTCATAGAACTTCCAAAAATTCATAGACCAAACGTGATATTGAAATCAGTGTGTAAACTTACAGCAAGAGGAAAAAGCAGTGTATGTGAGTGGGAGGTTACACGTTTAGGATGGGGATAGGGCAGGATGGAAGACCACACTACCAGAATCCTAGGGTGTGCACTGTTTCTGTGTTCTGTGTCTCTGCAATATCACCCCTTTCTTCTGATTGATGATTATGAAGTTATGAGGACCAAAGTTGAGAATCGAGGAAGAAGGCTCAGGGACAATGATATGCATTTAATTTCTCAGACACTGTTGTATCCCCAGTCATAGCTGTGATGCAGCACTGGGGACTTTTCTGTGTAAGGTTGGGATAGGAGTGTGGAGTGGTGTAGAATACACGTGGCCTGAATGGGATCATACTAGATGTTGCTAATTGGTGAGCAATTTGGGCTTAACGAGTTGTCTGGCCAGTGGTGGCGTGATAGAAGAATCTTTATTTCGCATTTCCCTCAACATTTGTTTCATATTTTCTATTAATCCTTGTTATGCCTTCTGATTAGTAACCTCCTTACCTATATTTAACACACCTTAACTCTGCTTCTATATCTCATAAGATTCCTGTTTACTTGTGTTTCTTCTCATGAGTTTTGGCCACTTTCTTACATTTAGGGACTAATATTCCAGATCATGCTATAAACCCATATTATAGAAGCTTATGAACTTGTGCAAGTGTTATCTGTAGGCCTGCATGCTAGGGGGCCTATGGAATTATAGCACTAAAATTTTGTCCAAATTTAATCATTTCCCCCCAAATTCAGGCTAACTAGAATTCACTTATGAGGCAAAAGAAACTTTAAAAAATATTTATGATTTTAAACATTAACTTCAGATATCCAGTGGTATAAAACAATCCAACAATAAAATAAGGATTAAAGTAACACATTACCTCTTAAAGAATTATTAAACTATGTGCTTCAAAAAGAACAGATATAAATGCAGAGTTAGCTAAGATGTCAGCAACATTCATTCTTTAGCATGGATTTAATACTGTAATATAAAACCCCAAATTATTAAAAACTGTTGGAAAATGTGATAAATCCCTCATGGGAAAATAAAGATTGTGCATTAGTTTTCTATTGTCACAACAAGTTACCATAAATTTAATAGCTTGAAATATTTTATTATCTCAAAATTTTGGCAGTTGAAGTTCAGGGACCTTGTGGCTCTCCAGAGTTCTCTGCTTGGGACCGTGCTTCTTCCAGGGCCTCCCAGGGAAGTTCTGCTTCTAGGCTAATTCAAATCAGTAGAATTTATTTTCATTCAATTGGAGAACTGAAGCCATTTTTTTTCCTTCACTGGCTATTGGATGGGGGTAGTTCTCAACTGCTCACATTTCTTCCCACATTGGCTCTTTCTAAGCCTGCAGTGATAGGATGAGCTTGTCACACTCTTCAGGCTCTCAGCCATCCCCTTCTGAAGGGATCTCTCTTCTGTTTCCAGCCAGAGAAAGTTCTCTGCTGTTAGGACTTTTGTAATTGAATAGGATCACTCAGATAATCCAGGAAAATCTCCCTATTTTAAATTTCTTAATTACATCTTTGAAGTACTTAGATTAATGTTTGAATGCACCAGGGACAAGAATCTGGAGGAGACAGCTTTAGAATTCTGCCTACCACTTATACTGATTACCTCTAAATGACATAGAAAAATACTTAATTCTCCATGTTGAAAATTCAGAGGTGTGGCGTGTGTGGTGGTGCATACCTGCAATCACAATCCCAGCAGCTTGGGAGGCTGAGGCTGCAGGATAGCAAGTTCAAAGCTAGCCTCTGCAACATACAGAGGTGCTAAACAACAAAATAAAAAATAAAGAGGGCTGGGGACGTATCTCAGTGGTAAGCAACCCTGGGTTCAATCCCTGGTACCAAAAAAGAAAATTCAGAGGTGTGCATAAAAGGTTTAAAAATAGAGGGCCTGAGACCACTATCAGTTTAAAGGCCTGCTTGCATGGATGGGACTTCGTTGGTGTCTGGGAGTTTGGATTGGAGGAGGCTTCCCAGCACCCCGGCTGGTAAGAATGGCTCACTGTGCCTATACTGTATAAACAGTATGGTTTATGCTGAATGCCTTCTTTCTTTCTTGGGAGTCTGGAATGTAGGTACAGGCCAGGCAGAGGATGCTGATGTGGCCAAGCCTCAATTTTAAAAGATCCTGGGTCCTGAGTCCCTAACGAACTTCCCTGGTAGACAACAGATCACATTCTTGTCATTGCTCATTGCAGGAGAAATTGTGTGCAGTATGTCTCCCCTGGGAGAGGATTCCTGCAAGTTTGTACCTGGTTTCCTTTGGACATTACCTCACACACCATTGATAATGTGATATGAGCATGTGCTAGTCCTCCTAGCAACTCATCAAATCTGAGTGGTCTTCAGATGCCCCTCACTGGATGAATAGATCCAAAAACCGTGATACACATATACAATGGAATTCTACTCTGCTATCAGAATGATATCATGGCATTTGCAGCCAAATGGATGGAGATGGAAAAAAATTATGCTGAGTGAAATATCCCAAACTCAGAGACTCAAGGGCCGAATGTTTTCTCTGTTATATGGAAGCTGGAATACAATCAGAAACAGACTGATAGTTGGTCAAGCTAATAACAACCTTAACATAGGTGAATTTTTATATGAACAGGGGGAACTTTGCCTATGATGCTGGAGAGGGGGCAGGTGGGGGGAGGGAAGAGGCATATATCAAGGCTGCTGGAGGGAGTATGGGGGTATCAACCCAGTGAGGAACCTTCAATTTCCATGAGAAACCCAACTATCATGGGGGTAAAGTAGGGGGAAACATAGGATCAGGGGGAACCCAAAGCAGGGAGACCATGGTCTGGCAATAACCTCAGATTGTTCTGTCATTATGTGTTCACAATTCGGTGGTAATGATTCCCTCCTAAATATAAGACTATGCTGAACAAAAACAAACAAACAAAAAAACCCTGAGTGGTTTTAGAGACCCCAACATAAGCTCTGAAATGTTAACAACCCTAATTTGATCAGGGCATGGTATATGCATGTGTAGAAATATCACACTGAATTCTATTAATATATTGTACAATTTATAAATATTAATTTTTTAAAAAAGGAAATAAAATGTAAAGAGCAAAACACAAATGTATAAGAAGAAAGTGTTAATATACATTTCATAGTAAATAATACATTAATATATTCAGAAATCTTTGAGATTTTGACAACTTGGATGACTCATTAAAAAAAAAGGACCTAATGACATCTATAGCCCACCAGATCCTGCGCACACAATACATACTATTTTTATTCTTATCTAGATTTATAAAAATTAACGATATTCTAACATTTTAAAAAGTCTTGCTCTGAAAACTTGAAATCATATACAGTATGTTTTCTATAGATGAGAATTAATTTAGAATTTAATGGAAGGAATGATAAATACATTTTACAAATCAACATGTAGGAAAATCAAGGCCTCTCAATCAGTATTTCAAGAAAAGATCATAAAAAGGAAAATAAAAAATATTTTGAATGAACATGAAAACAAAATTAGTTGTCTAAACCTGTGGGTGACATCCCAAATTTTTTTTTAATTTTAATTTTAATTTTTGTACAACCATACAAATTTTTAACAAAATAATATAAAATGTGTATAGTTTCTGGGTACTAGATTTACCCCCAGGAGTGCCCCCCCAATTTCCCACCCGTATCCCTCCCTTCCCTTACCCACAATATCTCTAAAAAAGTTAGGCTGTATAACTTTACACCTTATCTGGATTTAACACATGATAATAGACCACCTTTCTGAATGGCCAGGGTCTAGTTCCAACCTCAACAGATGAGTGGAGACATTCGACCCTTGGTTCCCTGGGTTATGCTGATTTCACTCAGCATAATTTCTTCCATAGCCATCCATTTACCTTCAAAGGCTGCAATATCATTTTTTCTAATTGCTGTGTAAAATTCCATGGTATATATGTACCAGAGTTTTTGGACCCATTCATCCAGTGAGGGACATCTGGGTTGTTTCCATAGTCTAGCAAGAGTAAATTGAGCTGCTATGAACATAGATATTGCTGTGTCACTATAATGTGCTCATTCTAAATGCCCTGGAAAGATACCCAGGAGTGGTCTGCAGCTCCACCAACAGTGTGTTAGTGTCCCTATCTCCACAGCCCCTCCAGCATCTATTATTGTTTATTTTCTTCATTTTTGCCATTCTGACTGGCGTAAGGTGATATCTTAATGTGGTTTTCATTTGCATTTCTCTGATTACTAGTGATTTAGAGCACTTTCTCATGTATTCATTGGCTTGATCAATGTCCTCTGGTGAGAAGTTTCTATTTAGCTCTTTGGCCCATTTATTAATTGGGCTGTTATTGTAAAATTGCACTTTAGAAAAGAACTTAAAAGTATAGTATTAAACAGCCATTTAAAGAGGTTCGAAGACACAAATTCAAAGAATGGAGAGGTAAATAGATAATGAAACTAAGGTAAAGCAAAAAACAAAAGACTCATTTGAACATAGACATAAATGTTCTGAATAAAATAGTAGAAAAAGCAAGTGCGGAAATATATTAAAATGCATAATGATCCCCTCAACTGTATTTCTATATACTTCTAATAAAAATGCATAATGATCAACTGGATTTTTGTTGATAGTGAAATCTGGATTTAATATTAGAAGAATGTATCAAGATCTGTTATCACATTACCAGATCAATAGATATTGATATGCTTAGTAGAGTAAAACTACTTGATAAGATTCAATATTCAATGATGACAAAAATAAGCAAGCTATTATAAAGAAATTGCCTTATTTTGTTAAAGGTTATCCAAAATATCCTAAATCAAATACTTAATAGTTAGACAACTTAAAAAATTACAGGAGCAAAAAAATATCAATGACCTAGAAATAAATCTAACAAAACTTTTTTAATGGTCTAAAGATATAATTATAAAGCATTACACTTGGAAAGTACCCAAGATGTAAATAAATGGAAAGACAGTGTTATGTTCATGATTTGGAAATCTTGTGGACTGTAGATTGATTCTAATAAAAACTGCAACAGTTTAAAAAAACCTTATCTATTTTAGAAAAGTTTTAAGTTAACAGCAAATTTGAATGAAAGGTACAGAGAAATTCCAAATATCCACTACTCCCATACAAGCATAGCCTCCCCCATTATCAACATCCCCTGCCAGAATGGTACATTTGTTATAATTAATGAACCTGCTTTGATACATCATTATCACTCAATGTCTATTGTTTATGTTAATGTTCACTCTTGGTGTACATTGCATGGAGTTAGATAAACGTATGGTGGCATGCATCCACAGTCATGGTATCATATAGAATAATTTCCACATCCCCAAACCCTATGCACTTTGCCTAGGCATGCCTTCCCCCTCATTAGCTCCAGGGTACCACTGATCTTATTACAGTCACCTTGGTTGTGCCTTTTCCAGAATACTGTATGGTTGGAATCATACAGTGCAATGTTTTTCAGATTGGCTTCTTTCTAAGTGTTGTGCATTGACGTTTCCTCCATGTCTTTTTATGGTCTGATAGCTCATTTCCTTTTAGCATTGAATAATATTGCATTGTCTGAAGTTTCCACAGTTTATTCATCCATTCACAAACTGAAGGGCTTCTTGGTTGCTTTCAGGTTTTGGCAATTTTGAACCAAGTGGCTCTAAACATTTCTGTGCAGGTTTATGTGTGGATATACGTCTTCAGTTCCTTTGGATAAATAACGAGGTGTGCAGTTGCTAGAGCATATGTTAAGAGCTTACTTAGTTTTGTGAGAAACTACCACACTGTCTTTCAAAGTGGCTGCACAATTTCACATTTCCACCAGCACTCAATGAGAGTTGTTTTTGCTCTGTGTCCTTCCCAACATTTTGTGTGATCAGTGTTTTGGATGTTGGTCACTCTATAGGTAGGCAGTGGTAACTTGTTATTTTAATTTGCATTTCCTGAATGACACAATGTGGAACATCTCCTCATTTTTATTTGGCATCTGCATGTCTTCTTTGATGTAGTGTCTGTTCAGGTCTTTGGCCCATTTTGTAATTAAGTTGTTTGCTTTCTTATTGTTGAGTTTAAGAGTTCTTTGTGTATTTTGGATAACAGTTCTTTATCAGATATGTCTTTTGTGAATGTTTTCTTGCAGTCTGTGACTTGTCTTTTCATTCTATTGAATAATTTTCTTCTTTTAAAAATTAAAATGTGGCAAGCTGCATGTAAAATTTACATAAAAATGTAAATTGTTCAAGAAAAGTTAAAAAAAACTGAAAACATGAAGGAGGATTTTCTGTACCAATATCAAGATAAATCTGTGGTAAACAAATTATGTTGGTTTTGGCACAGGAATAAATAAATAGATCAATGAGTAAAAGACTCTGGAGATGGCCATATACATCAATAGACCCTGATTTATGAAAGACAGACTGCAGAGCTATAGATAAAGACACACTTTAAATAAACACACTGGATTATTTCAGTACTCAGATGTATCCATACAGTCAAATATATTTTTTATTACAAAAATTAAATTTCAAGTAGCTCAAGAACCTAAATAGGATAAGCAAAATTATGGATTGAAGATCAGTAAAACTGTATTAAAAGACAAAATACGCTAATTTTAAAGGAAAGATTTATTTCTTGTATTAATATTTCTGCCTAGCAGAAGAATTAAAAAATACATCATGAGGAAATGAACAAAACTGCATACAGTTTTAGTTTGGGTTTTCTAGAGAAATAACCACATGTGATACATACGTAAAATAAGGAATTGGTACCTGGTTTCACGGAGTCTCAGAAGTCTCATGGTCTGTAGTCAGCAAGCTGGAGATCCAGGAGAAGTGATGCTCTGCTTTCAGTCCAAGTCCAAAGATATTTTGAGAAACATCTCTCACAGTTATTATGCACATGAGCTGAGAACCAGAAGAGCTGATGGTGTAAGTTCCAATTCAAGTTCAAGTCAGGAAAAGATCAATGTCCCAGTTTGGAGACACGCAGAGAGTGAATTCTCCCTTAGTTAACCTTTTAGTTCCCCTCTGGCCTTTAGTGGATTGGGTGAGCCCCTCCCACTTTAGGGGGGGCAATCTGCTAACTCAGGGCACTGATTCAACATTATCTCACTGAGGAACAACCTCACAGACACACCCACCATAATGTTTAATCAGATATTGGGAGACCCTGTGATCCAGTCAAATTGGGATAAAATTAGCTATCACCCCTAGAAAGTGATAAAAGAGTCATAATATGCATAAATTGAAAGAGACATGCTGAGATTATGTGATCCTTACAAATTAATTTAAAAATACAGATAGAAAATCAGAAAAATTATTTTATAAAAGAAGTCATCCAAATGGTCAATAAATGTGATATTATAAGAAATCATGATCTGAAAAGGTGCCCAACCTCATTGGTAGTTCAGGAAATTTGAGATTAAGCTACAATGAGTGTTTAGCCAGCTTTTTCACCTTTGTGACTAAAAGACCTAACAAGAACAACCTACAGGAGGAAAAGTTTATTTTGGGGCTCCTGGTTTTAGAGGTCTCTGTCCATAGAAGGCATCCCCAGAGTCTTTTACTCATTCCTTGGGGCACAAGATGAGGCTGAACATCATGGAGGAAGAGTGTGGTGGTAGGGAGCAACTGAGGACATGATCAGGAAGCAGAGAGAGCCTCCACTCACCAGATACAAAATACATACCCCCAGTGCCCCACCTCCTCCAGCCACACCCTACCTTCCTTCAATTACCTCCCAGCTAATCCCTATCAAGGGATTAATTCACTGATTGGGCGAAGACTCTCCTAGTCCAATCATTTCACCTCTCAGTCTTCCTGCACTGTCTGATGCGTAAGCTTTTGGGGGACACTGCATATTTAAACCATGATAATGAGAGAATGAGAGATCCAATCAGAAATGTATTCCATGTCAGTTTCTTGATGTTTGTTAAATCCTAAAGATTTTGTTCATTATATGTATATATATGTATGTATATTTTTTTTTAAACAGAGAAGGACGGTGAGAGAGAATCAATTTTTATTGAGTTTTTCACATGGCTTTCATTGCTCTGACACTTAGTTGTGTACGTGATGCTGGGGTTTGAACCCAAGTCCTTGCGCATGCCAGGCAAGTGCCATAACAGCTGAGCTACCACTCCAGCCTCTATAATTTTTTTAAAAGAGAGAGAGAGACAGTGAGAGAAAGAGAGAGAGAATCAATTTTTATTTAGTTTTTCACGTGGCTTTCTTGCTCTGATGCTTTGTTGTGTATGTGGTGCTGGGGTTTGAACTTGAGTCCTTGTGCATGCCAGGCAAGCTCTGTAATTGCTGCGTCACCACTCCAGCCCTGTGTTCATTATTATTTAATTAACAAGAATCATATAGGTATGGAGGATATTACCTAGGTATATCCGTGTATCTAGAGATATATGAAATTATATATATATTTATAAGATGATTAACTATTATCTTCTAATATGAAATTATATATATATTTGTTTCATCTAAACTATGTTTTTAAGCTTAAAAAGCAAACAAACTAGGTTAGTGTTACTTTATACAACCAAATTTTTTTTTAAAAGAAAGAGGAGGACAGAGCGAGAGAGAAAGAGAGAGCAATCTTTACTTAGTTTTTCATGTGACTTTCATTCCTCAGACACTTCGTTGTGTACGTGGTGCTGGGGTTATGAACTCGAGTCCTCACGCTTGCCTGGCAAGCATAACCGCTGAGCCACTGCTCCAGCCCCTATACAATTTTTAAAAGTAATACATCTATAAGTTATCCCAATACACCCTAAATAATACAAGAAAATGATTTCTTATGCATCTTTTTTATAACATGATTATCCTTATTTATTTTCTTCTAATATCAAATTAATTTTTAAAAATTTAGAGGTCCAGTGGACCACACTAAGACTAGGCTAAGACAAATGTCTCTTAAATATTATGTGCATGACCTGATCTTTTGCACCTAAGTTCCTTACAGGTGAGGTCCTTTAGCTACTGCCAGCTTTGAGAACAAAGGTGTGAAGGAGTTTCCCGTGCTAGCCAAGCAGAGGGTAACTGCAGACACCTGAGTCTGGTCAAGGTTTATAAACGGAGGAGGAAGCCCAGCTCCTGGCCATTGCCTGCTCCTGGTGGCTGCTACTTCTGGGAGTCTGGCAGGATGAAGACCTCTCTGCTCCTAGGCAGCTCCTTTCTCCTTTCTCTGTTGTTTTGGAATTCTTCTGGGATCAAATCAGGTACAAATCAAGATTTAAAGTGACAAGATTGTTTTCTAAAACGCAGCTGTAGGAAGAGCTGGGTTTTTTTCCCCTCTCCCTGATTATAAGTCAACAGACAGGGCTGCCTTTTTCCAGTGAGACTCAGTTTTTAAAAAATTAGCATCTTTAAGCTGTGATCAAGCTATTTTCTGCCTTTACAAACCCATTTTAAGGCTCCTTGAGTTTAGCTTATCTTATGTTATCCCTTTTCTATATTTCTTATCTAATGGGGTTCACATAATTTGAGAACCAGGAAATGTAAGGCCAGAGATCCATGGGTTTCTGGGAAGAGGGGGTACAAGCTCTCCTCACCAGACAGAATGGAGACAGTAGCTGAATTTGGATAGATTATAATTGTCTCCTTCCTATGTGGAGCTTCTAGTCACAGACAAGTCCTATCGCTGGTGCTTGTTAGCTGTGTGGACTTAGGTGAGTTACTTGAAGTTCATGTGTCTAATTTTGGCCACCAATAAAAAGTTAGTAGAGCTGTATTGCACCTTAAAATGAGAAGGTAGGAGGGCTGGTAGGGAAGAAGCACTCAAGTCTAAGACTTGGTGTTACGGGGAGGTAGCTGAGAGTCACCTCTGCTCCCAGCCTGATATCCATTGTGCTTCATGCTGCAGTGAGGCGGGTGCCTGAGAAAGCAGCAGATGGACTTTCCTCCACATCTGTAATGTATCTCTCCTCTTCCAGCCCATCTTTAGAACACTGATTCTCAAAGGTGGGGGTGGGGGTGACTTTGTCCTCCAGGGAAGATTTGACAACATCTAGAGGCATGTTTTGGTTGTCACAACTGGGCTCCTACTGGTATCTGGTGGATAGTGGTCAAGAATGCTACTATACACTCTATAGCGTCCAACCACCCCCACCAATGAAATCCAACCCCAAAGGTCAACAGGACTCAGGCGAGGAATGGGCCCTCAGGTGTCTCACTCCTGTTTAGAAGCACTTTAAAACCTGCTTAAGACCCTTTTCTACGCTAACTTGGGTCAGAAACTAGTTTCAATCACAGCTCTTTCATATAATCTTGATTGCTAATGACTAACAATGACTTTCCTGCTTCCAGTAGGTCTCTGAGTGAGAAAGGACTAGTGGGGTGTTATGGTTCAGATATGAAGTGTCCTCCAAAAGCTCATGAAACAATGAAAGAGTTTAAAGGTGAAATCACTGGGTTATGAGAGTCTTAGTGCATTAATCCCCTGATAGGGATTAACTGGGTGGTAACTGTAGGCAGGTAGGGTGTGGCTGGAGGAGGTGGGGCATGCCTTTGGGGAGGTATATATTTTGTCTCAAGTGATTGGGTCTTCGCGTCTGTCTGTCTCTCCTCTGTCTGTCTGTATCCCCCCCACCCCACCCCGCCCCGTTGTGGTCTAGAGCCACTGTTCTCCACCGCACTCTTCTGCCATGATGTTCTGCCTTACCTTGCATCCTGAGGAATGGAGCTGGCTGCCTATGGACTGAGACCTCTGAAACTGTGAACCTAATTAAACCTTTCCTCAACACTGTTCTTGTAAGGTCTTTCCGTCACAGCCATGAAAAAACTGACAAAAACATGGGATACCCAACTTCAAACTTCTAATCCCTCTGTAATCGCCTGTCTCAGCCTAGGCTTCTCTGGGGTGGCTCCATCAGTCTCCAAGCCCTGTCCATCTTGCTTGCTTGATCTTTCCACAATGTGCTTTTTGTTATGTGGGTTTGATTTTTCTATACTAATCCATGAAACAAATCCATGAAACAAAAATTATGGTGTGTGGGGGGGGATTGGGACTGAGAATTGAGTATATTTGGTCACATCAGGTTAACTGGGAAATCATGGAGTAAAATGAGTTAAAAATCTAGCTCATGCTGCAAGTCCCACCTATTTTTGGTTGACCATGTGTAGTTATGGTTTATCATAATGCTTGGTACACACAAAGCCTCAGTCCTTGCTCTGGAATGTGTGTGAGATGAAAAATGAGTGACTTGCAAAAGAAATGTTACCTCCCATCTATTTCTCTTTCCACCTTTTTACCTGATTCTGTTGTATTGATTAGCCATCTTGCAGATCGGTACCACTTAGAATAGTTGCTCTCAAACTTTGTCTATACAAATCATCTGGGAGACTTGTTAAAGTGATTCAATAATTTCTAATGAGTGCTCAAGGGATGTCAGTGTTGCCCATCTATGGACCAGACTTTGACTTGTAAGGCTTTAGATAAATTACTTGGAATTCTCTATGGAGAGAATAATTAACCAATGAAAACTGAGCCAGGCATTCACTATTGTTCTAATTCTCACATTTTCACTTCTCCATTTCTTTCTAAGACACAGATCTTCAGTGGATAAAGAAGGTGATGTCTGGTTTCCAGCAATGACTGGGTTGACTAGTGACGGTCGAGGGCATTGATCTGACTTGGTGTTAGTGACATATGTAGTAGATTTGACATCATTCTCAAATTATTGGATGGTTTGAGCAGTTCATTTTCCACCTGGGAAAGGGTTACCTGTCCTATCCCAGAATGTCCTTGTAGTCAGTAACAAGAATATATGTATGTGTATTGACTCTTATTCTAGAAAATGGCACATAAATAGAACTCTACTAATTTAATTTGTAAGCTAGGGAGTCAATGGAAGAACAAAACTTGTGGCATAACACATTCTCCGATGAGCAATAGTGAGCTTGCCTGTGGATGGTTTGTTTACTTTTTAAAGTAAAGGTATCCATTGTTGGGTTGCCTACTTTATAGCTCCCCTCTTAGTCTAAACAAAAAGAGGGAATGGGTGATCATGCATTCCCATTATGATGAGGATCTGGAGTACTGAACCAAATCCTGTTGGTATGAGGACTGCAGATTTTATTCCCACCCCAAATCTCACTTCTAAGATATCACTGTTATCTGTATATGCCAAATTACTTACATAATTTATAGTATTAATGTTTACAGTGAAAATACCTTTTTCCCCAAAAGTGAAAGTTCCTTTTCGTACTTGAATTTGCATTGTTTTACCTAAAATTAGCCCTCTTAATAAGTAAGTGTTGGAGCTGGAACGGTGGCTTGGCGGTATGCAAGTTCAAACCCCAGCACCATGTACACAATGAGTCTTGGAGCAATGAGGGCCATATAAAAAACTAAATAAAAATTGTCTTTCTCTCACTGTCCTTCTCTTTAAAAAAAAAAAGTGTTGAGTAGTTCAAGTTCAGGTTTCTAACGCAAATGAGGCCCCTTTTCTAAGCCAACATTTTACAAAAGACAGAAGTCTACAGATATTGAACACTGCCATGTGTCCTGAGGTTAGTCTCATCCCTGTGGTTGGGCTAGTCACTTATTTAATTAAAATCCATGTTGAAGACCAAATGTATGCCATGTGGCTGGGAATAAAGTTATGATTTTTTTTGAAAGGAGGAAAAAAGTATTTCTTTTATTGATATGAGGCTTAAACCTGCATTTAACAAGCAAGCCCCATAATAGCACCAGTTAGACTCTAGCCTGCTTTTCTGAGCCATCATTGTACAATTTATTGAGCAAACAAGGGATCAAATGTCTCTCATCCACCTGACATTATTATAAACAATGCTAAGAAGACCCACGTGGAACAGCTGAAAATCTATCAGTAAAGGCTTTAAAGATGAACTCACTTAGTTTAAATTTCACCAGTAAAATTAGGTCAAATGGAAGGAATTCAAATGAGTGGTTATATGATTTTTTTTAAGGTTAGTTGGAAAAATGTGCCTTATATTTATTTGTAAAAGTATTGAGCTATAGTCAGTTTCTTCAACTTAACACGAGAGGATTGAACCTTTTGTGGACTAGCCTTTTACATCGTATTAATATTCTGGTTGAGATTTATTTCTGTTCATTGATGGATGAATATGGAAGGAGTTTTTGGTGGTAGTCCCTTTTATAAAGACCTTTACATTGCTTTAACTTTATTGAGCAATTAAATTCTAGGCACAGAACCTCAAAAGGTAGGTGATATTCACTATATTCATTTTAAAAGTGAGTAAAATGGTTACAAAGAAATTAAATAACAAATCTCTGGAGGTGGGTTTTATAGCAGTGTAGAATACAGAGCTTCAAAGTTGCTACCGCCAGTAAATAGCTGTTGAGCAGTTGAAATGTAGCTCATCTAATTGGGCTACAAATATACAGGGCACGCGGATTTCAGAAAAATGCTTAAAAAAGGAGTGTAAAATATCAATTTTTGCTTTCTAGTAGATTGTATTTGGGATAGTTTGGGTTAAATGAACCATGTTTAAGTACTTTAAATACTTGCGAGTATGTCGGGGTGTATTTATGTACAACAGTACGTAAATAAAAAGAATTCTTAAAAATCCAAAAACCTTATACCTACTCTATTTTTTAATGTTGCTACCAGAAAACTCAAAGCTACGTGTGTGGCTTGCATCACATTCTTGTTGGACTGCGCTATTCTGTGCTAAGGTAAAAATGCGCTAACGCATTATTCTTGGATGTTTTTCAGCAGTGACCTCGATCTGTTCTGATGATTGGTTGATAGTCAGAATGAAAAGAAGGCCCTTTGAGAATGACACAGAAGTTAGAATTGGTGACATTCACCTAGGAGATAACTGTCCTGTAACGAGGATGCTGTCATTCAACTATGAGTTTTCTTATCCCGTCGTTAATTGTGGGATCAATAAATTTGTAAGTACCATCATGATTCTTCCTAAAATGTATTCTGCATTCTCCTTGAGAGCTGCCTAGTATCAAAGGTTTCTTTTTTAAAAATCTGAAGCTTGTTTATAACTCTTGCGTGATAAATTCTCACATAGGGGTCAAGTGCTTGTTTATACAATGGGGACATTTCAAATGAGGGATTTGGAAAAAGTTCAAAGTTATGTATGGTCTATGCCATATCAGTTTTCCTACCCTCACCTACTGTCAGATTTTAGGATTGAGGAAATTGTGTATGTGTATATGCAACTGGGGAGCAATTTTGAAACGGGAAGATGTACTTTAAAATAGTCCCAGAGACAGTAGTTTTTTCTGAGCACCCCATTTAGTTATGGAGATGGGGACAAAGGGAGAATAAAGTGTTTCTCACTCTGATCTACTGTGTTATGTCTATTAAAATAATGTAAAATGCCATATTCAGATTTTTCTAGAACTGAAGGCTTTCTTTATTAGATAGAGCACCAATATAATTCAATGCTTCTATTAAAACTCCCAATCATTTCAGGTGTTCCAAGGGAATGTTTTCATAATATCCAAGATCACTTACAGACCTACATTGAATATCTCCTATAACTTTCAAGTGGTTTGCTTTGCAAAGAGGTATGTACAGCCAGCTTCTCCCTGCACACATTGTTAAATTTATCCTTTGACTGATAGATGTTTCTGCGGAGAATATGCTATTAAATGTCCCAGAGGATGCCTATGGCACAACTACCATATCTAAAATTTCCCCAGTTCTTGGTAGGAGAAATTTCAAATGCATGGAAGGGTTGAAAGGACTTTACAGCGAACCCCTATGTAACACCCAGAGTCATTTTTCTAAACTTTATCAAACATCCAGTTCCCCATCCACCAATTTTTTTTCCTTTTCTTTTTTTCTTTTTATTTATTAAGAGTATATAGAGATACAAATGAGAGGGAAACATTATCAAACCATCAATGATGAATGTATATATACATAGTTATCCAGGGGTAATGCCAAAACATGGATGACCACCTTGGGTTTCACCTGTTGCAGTTTCCCCCAGAAGAACTCTTGCATTAAATGGGTATCTCGTGGAGGAATGACATCTGCTTCTGAGATGATTCCCCTATATTCCTACTCTCCAGTATCCTAGGAGTTCTTCAAATACCCTTCCCCTACTCCCTCCCCCTCCCTACGCCTTCTTGTATCCTAGGGAGCCATCCCCCTATTACTCTGAGAGTTATTCAGTTTGAAGTATGGTTAGCTTAGCTGTCTACCCTACTGCTTCCCATATATTCTAGCATCCACAGATGAAAGAAACCATTCAGCCCTTGAGTCTCTGAGATTGGGATACTTCACTAAGCATAATTCTTTCCATCTCCATCCATTTGATTTCAAAAGCCATAATATCATCTTCTCTAATGGCTGAGTAGTATTCCATTGTATATATGTACCAAAGCTTTTGTATCCACTGGTCTAGTGAGGGGCATCTGGGTTGGTTCCATAGTCTAGCTATAGTAAATTGAGCTGCTATAAACATGGATGAAGCCACATCACTATAATACGCTGATTCTAAGTCTTTTGGGAAAATCCCCAGGAGTGGGATAGCTGGGTTATAAGGTGATTCCATCCTTAATTTTTGAGGATTCTCCACACTGCTTTCCATAGTGGCTGAACCAGTTTGCAGTCCCACCAGCAGTGTAACAGTGTTCCTCTTTTCCCACAGCCCCTCTGGCATCTGTTATTGTTAGAGTGGCAAAAATGAAAAATTCTAACAGGAGTGAGGTGGTATCTCATGGAAGTTTTGATTTGCATTTCCCTTATAG